>SJYC01073700.1:0-22036 GCA_006408675.1 Madoqua kirkii
GCGATTCGTTTCTTATATGATATTATACATGTTTCAGTGCCATATCATCCCACCCTCTCCCTCTCCCACAGAGTCCAAAAGTCTGTTCTATACAGCTGTGTCTCTTTTGCTGTCTCGCATACAGGGTTATCGTTACCATCTTTCTAAATTCCATATATATGTGTCAGTATACTGTATTGGTGTTTTTCTTTCTGACGTACTTCACTCTGTATAATAGCCTCCAGTTTCATCTACCTCATTAGAACTGACTCAAATGTATTCTTTTTAATGGTGGAGTAATACTCCATTGTGTATATGTACCACAGCCAGCCTATTTTTTAATAGAGCAAATTCAGCATTACATTGATACTCTGTTAGATCAACTGCTGTAATGGATTTCTCCTAACAAGCAGAGGTTTCATATCGAATTTTTGTGATACATTTTAATCACTGGGCCTTTAGGTTACTCTGGTGGCAAGATTTTTGTTTCTGATATTTTCCTCCTCTTTCTTATTTTTCATCAGCATTGCCTTCTATTAGGCAGGACCAGCAAACCTCAGAATCTTTTGGTCAACTTCACTGGTCAGATTTCATGGAGCCATAGGACTGGAAGGAATCTGATTACTTTTGAAGACCTTTTGCTGGAAGCCATCTTAAGTCTGATAAAAATCTTGACTAATCAAAGATATGTATATGCAATCAACATAACCTCTTTAAAATACTTCTAAATTACCACTGTCAATTCAAAAAAGCAATAATACTGTTCTCAATACCAATTTTCTCACTTTCAGTTTGGGAACTCTAAAATCTCCTCTTTCTCAATTCTTGAAGACAGAGACCAATACACCTTATTATTTAAAGGAATGATGATATTAAAACAAAAAGGTACAAAAAATAAATGATGAAACCTCATTTTCTTTGTGAAATAAGTGATTACAGTATTGCTGATTACCTACATAGGCAAAATGCTACCATTGGCAATTGCAGTAAATTAATGGGGGTTCACTGGCATACTTTCAAGAATGTAGAATGACTCATGGAATGGGTATTAATGGAATGAAAACCTCCACTCCATCTACTCAACATTGTTTTTCCTGAAAGTAACACAACAACCAGATATTTAAGCAGCGCATAATTTCCTTTTATCCTGGAAGAATCAGGAGTCTTGAGAGAAGAGATCTGGAAAAGTCCTGAGGTTTTTCTTTGACTTTTATTTGATTTCCTGAGCTTGCACTACATGGTTAAAAGGCAGGATTGAACAGTCAAAATAACTGCATTTCTAGGTAACCACAGAGTCCAAGAGGTAACTATATATATATTTTTTTTTTTTTTTAAAGGTAATGGGTACCCACTATGGACTAAGCTCTTTGCTAGACACTCTTCTTAATCTTATAAACCTAGTTAGAATACAGCTATGAAACAACTGTGAAAATTATGATAACATAATTAAACTAATTTGTAGTGTTATCCAACCTCTTACTACCCAAAATGTGGCATCAGCTTCACCTGGAAGCTTGTCAGACCTGCAGTTCTACCCTGACCTTTAAAATCAGAGCCACATTTGGCTAATATCTCCATTTGCCACTTGAGTTTGAGAAGCACTGATTTAACCAACTCCCTTGCCTTACAATCGAGGAAAATAAGGCTCAGGGAACATTAATTGATTTGTGGTCACCAAACAACTATTTAGGGACCCAGCTGGGACTCCTGGGTCTCCTAGCTTGCAGGTCAGTGGAGCTTAGAGGACTCTAGGATTTTGGACAAGAGGAAGTTAAGGGTTTCATTGCCTCAAATGACCACTGATTGTTCCCATCATCTCCATGCTGAGGACACGCAGAGGACCTGGTGAGCCCAATCACTCACCCACCCCTGACAAGCCAGGCCCCAGCAGCTTCAACCAGCTAGTCCTGAAGCCTCAGGCCTCCCTGGAGGGATTCCCCCAACCTCCACTTCACAGTCTTCATTCTAACCTTTTCTTGAGACCCTGTTCAACAACCAACCACTTCATGACGCCTTTCCAAATGACTCCGAACCTCTTCAATCTCTCTCTGCTTAATTCAGATTGCCTTCTATATTCTCCATTGCATATCTTAAACAATTTCTTAAGTAGTTTTCTGCACTATACATACTGTCAAAAGGGTATAATGATAATATGGATTCAATCTTTTTTTTTTTCTATTTCCCTTTTCAGGAATAGTATCTGTTTCTCCCTTCTCAAACACATAGTTTTTATTTTATCATATTGGACTATCACATAATACCAAGCACAAAAATAATTCTAAACTCTTAGTGAAAGACAGGACCAAGCTCTTTCCAATGCAGGGACCCTCTCTAAAACTTTTGTAAAACACAGTCATTTAGTTTTTATTGGCATATGTTCTGGGTTAGGAAGCTCTCTACACTTTTAAGGCAGCACTTTTAAAATTCTGTATAACTCAAGTTGTTAGAAAATTCTAGGCTGAAATCTACTTCTCTCTCACTTCTACCAAACATCTTCAGTTCTAAGCTTTGAGGTCCTTTCAGTTCAGTCACTCAGTCATATCCAATTCTTTGTGACTCCGTGGACTGCAACACACCAGGCTTCTCTGTTCATCACCAACTCCCTTGCAGCATGCCAGGCCTCCCTGTCCATTACCAACTCCCGGAGTTCACTCAATATTCCTAAGTATTTTATTCTTTTGTTGCAATGGTGAATAGAATTGTTTCCTTAATTTCTCTTTCTATTTTCTCATTATTAGTGTATAGGAATGCAAGGGATTTATGTGCGTTGATTTTTTATCCTGCAACTTTACTATATTCATTAATTAGTTCTAGTAATTTTATGGTGGAATCTTTAGGGTTTTCTATGCAGAGGATCATGTCATCTCATGCAGTTACTTTTAGTCCCATATAGTTTCCATGTATTTTGTTGATTGAGGAGAGATGTGCCCAGGTGCAAGCTTTGTAGCTAAGGGTCTCAGGTCCCAGCCTGTTTCAAAGGGGACAGTTACTGCTGCAGTGGCTTTTCATAATCATCTCATATAATGGTACTGCTAACTTGTGGACATGAACCCTGCATTTGAATCTACGTGGGTTGGATTCATTTGGTGCCTCACTTGGGTTTCCTTGACTGGGTTGGTGCCCCCATCCTACAGAGATGGAGAGCTCACAGCTCTGCCCTTATCTAGCAATTACCCTTACAGCTGATGGGAGCTGCCTCAACTTTAAAGTTATGCCCCTGACCAAACCTTCCCCCAGCACACACATCCTCCCAACCAAAGAAGTCTGGCCTTCTTCCTTCATGGTGGGGACATTTCTGTGATATCTTTATACTTCAGAGTTCTCTGTGGATCAGACCTGGACTTCTTGCATGCTTTACTCTTTTCCTTTCACTTTTCAGCATCCCTTCCTCCCTTATAAGTTTTTCATGAATAAATCAATAAATCAGGTGTCCCTGGAACCCTATCTCAGGCTCTGCTTCCAAAGAACATAAACTAAGATGTGATGTGTGCTGTGTGCTAAGTCGCTTCAGTCATCTCCGACTCTGTGACCCTATAGACTATAGTCAGCTGGGCTCCTCTCTCCCTGGGATTCTCCAGGGAAGAATACTGCAGTGGATTACTGTGCCATCTTCCAGTGGATCTTGCCAACCCAGGGATCAAACCTATGACTTTCATGTCTCCTGCATTGCCATGCAGATTCTTCACCACTAGCGCCACTTGGGAAGCCCAAGATGCGATAAAAATTAATTAAATATCCCAAATGGAGGCCACCCTAGTGGCAGGGGCCCCATCACAAGTCTAAACATAAGTAATTTCTCACTTATGGGGAATGCCTCACTGTCAAGGAAACTTAGTCTACACCAATCACAATCCTATAGCTGGTTTCCCTCAGCCTAGGAAACAGGACCTGCTAGCCTTATAAGGGGACCCTGACCTCCGAGGCAATTGTGCCCTGTGTCCTGTTGCCTCTTCTAACTCTCTATCTTGGCCTAGACTCAGACATCACCAAGAAAAAGGCAGGAGAAATATCCCTGACATGATTGGTACATGCCCCTTCGCAGGTATGTGGTTGAATAAATCAAAGGGTGCTTGATTATTTCTTTGTAGAAGTGGGGGTGGGAATTCTGTATAGAATTCTAAAGACTAAATTTGTAGGAAAGGACAAGAAGTGAAAGCTGAAGAAGTGTGAATTCAGTGGTCCCTCTCAGTACAAGTTCCCTGAGGGCCTGTACACACCCTGTATTCCTGCGCCCAGCACAGAATTTTCCACCAGGCAGATCTGCAGCAGTGAGAGAAGTAGAGAGAAGGAACAAGAGGTGATGCTTCTGTGAGTCCACAGGTTAGGCTGGGAGAAAGTTGGGGAAAGAGGATCTATTCTCTGTAGCACATGCTGCTTTGTACCCTTCCAAGCTCTTCTGTGATGACCTCACTTCTCCCCAGAACTTGCTCATAGTTCACATGAAACTGTGGACTCAGACCCTCACCTAGAAAGCAACCCTTTCGGTTAGCCCCTTCTCCTCCTACACTTGGAATGAGCGCCAGCAGCCTGCTCATTGAAGCAGGACAACGCCTGCCCTTCAGGGATTTGGTGGACACCAGGTTAGACTTAAATTATTTTTATTTATGTCATTTAGGGCTTCCCTGATAGCTCAGGTGGTAAAGAATCTGCCTGCAATCCAGGAGACCTCAGTTCGATTCCTGAGTTGGGAAGATCCGCTGGAGAGGGGAGAGGCTACCCATTCCAGTGTTCTTGGGCTTCCCTTGTGGCTACCTGGTAAAGAATCTGCCTGTAATGAGGGAGATCTGGGTTCAATCCTTGGATTGGTAAGATCCCCTGGAGAAAGGAAAGTTTACCCACTCCAGTATTCTGGCCTGGAAACTCCATATACTATATAGTCTGTGGGATCACAAAGAGTTGGACAGGACTGAGCAACTTTCACTTTCACTTTATGTCACTTAAGTTTGTGTAATAAAAAATCAGGTATTAACCCATTTTACTTTAGCGCTTATATAAGACTAAAACAAATATATGGTTTCAGTTCAGTTGCTCAGTTGTGTCCGACTCTTTGTGACCCCATGAATCACAAAATGCCAGGTCTCCCTGTCCACCACCAACTCCCGGAGTTCGCTCAAACTCATGTCCACCAAGTCGATGATGCCATCCAGCCATCAATATATGGTTTAAACACCAAAAAAGTCACAAAAAGCATTAATAACACTAATGAAAGGTGACATCATGTTGATTTTCTAAAACCGAGTCTCTATTCACAACACAGTGTGGTCCTAACTGTTCAAGCCCAGCTCTTTCCCAATGAGCCCATCCCTGTAATCCTGGCCAAGTGCAGACATACTCTCTCTCACTCAGCTTTTCTCTCTTCCACCACTTCTAAGCCTTTTTTCAGATAAAAAGCTGTTTTTAGCTTCCAGCAGATGAAAATACATTTATATGCTAAGTCTACCTCTATCCATTCTTCATTAGAGGAAAATAACTAAAGTTACTTTATTTGGCATTAATGTGATCCCAGACATAAACATGGAGGCTGCAATCATGTGATGACTGTGGATTACACACTGGATAGTCAGACAATTTAGAATATATGTTCTTATAAGAACATATATTTATTTTACATACATTGTACATATGTATGGATGCATATGCATTTATGTACATGAAATAATCATTAAATTTCAGTTTTTAAAATAAAAGAGTAAAACATTCTTCTCTTAGAAAATTTGTGGTCCCTTGCAGAAAAATACTGTTTGGGGGCATAATCTGGTCTGGAATATCATCCTCTGTATATGTCTTTATATCTCCTACCATACCCATGCATTTTGTCATGCCCAAGAAACAAAATTAACTTTCTTAACCTCCTTTGTTTGTATATCTTGCCATCATCTTTATCTATTCATCTATTCTAGAACAAACAATCAGCCACAATAAGCATCTATCATAAGTACTCCTTGACTTCACAAGAACTCTGCAAAGTAGATAATATTATTAATATTATTTTTATTATGATCCCAATTTAAAAATGAAAACATCTGGAGCTCAATTTGAGATGTGAGTTGCATTGGAGGTAGGGCTTTAACTCAGTTCTGCCTGACCTCAGATCCCACATTCTTATTTTTCACTGTGCCCTCAAGGTATTGAAAAGTGTATGTACGTAACCAGTACTTGATAAATATCTTTTGGATGAATGTTGTGAGTCCCTTGGAAAGCAAGGGGATCAAACCAGCCAATCCTGAAGGAAATCAACCCCAAATATTCACTGGAATGACTGATGCTGAAGGTGAAGCTCCAATTCTTTGGCCACCTGATGCAAAGAGCCAACTCCTTGGAAAAGACCGGCTGCTGGGAAGGATTGAGGGCAGGAGGAGAAGAGGGCAGCAGAGAATGAGGTGGTGAAGGATAGGGAAGCCAGGAGTGCTGTAGTCCATGGGATTTCAAAGAGTCAGCACGACTTAGCGCCTGAACACCAATAGCAAAACAGCAAATAACAACGAGCTGTTTCTATTGTTCCAGTCAACTCTACTCACAGCCCACAGAAGTCAGTCTTCTGTGCAGATTCTACACGGACCGTGTAAATTGTTCCTCTACGGGCAGGAAGGCCCTACAGAGTAGAAACTAAGTATCCTTACCTCAGAACCCCCATCATACCTGGCACATAGTAGGTGCCCAAATATTTGTTAATCTGAATTGGCTTGACCTGAGAGGTAGTCGTGGCCCAGCCTGGGATCGTCCTTCCAGGTTAATTTAGAATTAGAAAAAAAAAAGACCTTGAGGAGGAGAGTGTATTTCTGACAACTTCAGAATGTCCCACTAGCAGCCTTGGTGAAGGAATAGGAAGTCTTGGCAACTTCTGAGGCTGAACTCCAAGCCCTGCTACGTAATGTAGGCCAAAGCGTGTGATTCAGAGCACAGCAAAACTACAGTGCGGCCTGCCAAGTTCAGAGTCACTGAAGCAAGTGGTGTAAATGATGAAATTTAAAAGACAGAGACCTTTTTAGAAAAAGCCAGGGCGCACCGAAGTGACAGCATTGCAAAGCTGGGTTTGGGTGGAGATGACGTATCTTCCCCATCCCCCTTGCAGGAGGGCCTTGGAGAACACTTTTCCAAACGCCCTTTTCAGTTACTGAAGGAGCTGTCAGCGGGATCAGCTAAGGCTGGGAAGTTCTCGTGACCATGTGCTGCATAACTGAGGCTCCCACATTCTTTCTGCCCCGGCTGCTCCTTGGGTCACATGAGATGCACTGCGGGCTCACGGTTCATTTGTGTTTCTATTCCTCCCCGCCCTTGGCTGCCCTTGTTCTGCTCTTCACCAGCCACACTCTTGCTGCCCCTCATTGAACAGGAAACTTTCCTTCCCCCAAGACTATTTACAGCTTCCTCTCCACGCAGTTTTCCAGCTGGTGGAAGCCTGGTTTGCGGGGGGCACCCACTGAGCAGCTAGACCTGTGCTCACCTGCTTGCCTGGGCGAGGGATGAGGGGCAGGGGGAACAAGGCAGGGCTTCCTTGGGCTTCTGGAGGAGCCCCAAATGTCCGCTAAATTGCAGGGTATTTTCAGCCACTGGGCACCTTTCCAAAGCTGGCACGTCTTTTTCTACCTCACTGGGATGGGAGATGGGCAGAGGGAGAGAGGAACTGACGTTATGCACAACCATCCGAGCCAGACATAGGACCAGAGGCCTGAAGGACATTAGCTGGAGCTCTCACAGCTACCTGGCAGCCTCAGGTGAGTCCTCACTTGGCAGATGAGAGACCCCAGATTTGCCAGAGACACAGCTAGGACGTTGAAGCTTGCTTCAGTCATGTCTGACCCTTTGCGACCCCATGGATTGTAGCCCACCAGTTCTTCTGTTTCAGGGATTCTCCAGGTAAGACTACTGGAGTGGGTAGCCATTCCTCCTCCAGGGGATCTTCCCGACTCAGGGATCAAACCCCCGACTCGTATGTCTCCTGCATTGGCAGGTGGGTTCTTTACCACTAGTGCCACCTGGGAAGCCCCAGGACGCTGAAGAGCCAGGGCTCAATTCTAGGTCCCAGCCAGGTCCCCAAGCACTTTTTGCTTGAACATGCGGAGGGGCTTTGGCTTCTCCCCTGACACCCCAACTTGCAGAAGGGAGAGTGCTCTCTGTCCCACTGCTACCCACCCGCCCCACTGACTCACGCAGACGTTACTGAAGTCAGGATTTGTCAAGCTTCATCTCCCTGCTCCTCTCAGATGCACTTCAGTTCTAAACACAGCATTGATGCCCGCTAGATTCTCCAGCATACTTTCAATTTCATGCAATTCCATTATTTCTAATAAGTTCATTTGGTTCCATTTATGACTAAGTATGATCTCATTTTATACAGTTTTAAGGCATCTCATGTATAGCAAATTCAGAAACCAGATAAAAGATACTTTTGTCGGATGCCATGCCCTGATTTTTGAATCAGAAAATAGTCCCCTCCCTAAGGTATGCACCATGTCTATGAATATTCGTGGTAATCGCTGCACGTTAGCTCTCCTTTTAGCAGCACTTTTTATTTCTTTCTTTTAATAAAGGAAGCTCTCTTTCAGGCACTGGAACAATCCCTCATGGCAGGCCCAGCTCTAGAATATTCTGGTCCCTTTTCCAAACAGCGTCTTGACCACACGGTCCCAGTCCCTGCTCTGTACTGAGTTAAGACACTTTCTCAGTTCTGTCGCAAATGGAATAGATGTTCCTGCATGAGGATCCTTGCCCCAGTACCTGTTCCAGGGAAACGTGGGTGGAAAACCCAAGTGGAAAATGAGGTTGCTCTGTCTTGGCACCAGAAAGAAAGGCCTGCCCTTCTTGGTGGGTCCCCTATGGACCAGCTCCCCTCCCTCCCCAAGAATGGGGCCCCAAGTGGTACATACCTGGAGCCCACTCTTTCCAAACCATTGAGTCATTTCCTTTCAGGGACTTTCTCATTAAAACCTTCCTGTTTGCTTTAGCTCTGGACCTCCGTTCTGAGTTACTGTTTCCTTCCCCATCCCTGCTGGGCTGGAATTAATGGCCCGGTACCTTCCAGCTCTCCCTCCCTTTGCAGTTTCCCTTCCCACTCTCATCTTTTGGCTGGAGTCTCCACAGTTTGTGCACATTTGTGTGAAGCCCCAGAGTTTCTAAAGCTGGTAGAGAAGTGGGGGATACCGCTTCTCTCCAGCAAGCTCTTGCTTGGAGAATAAATTGGAAAGATGAGTAACCTACCTGCGAAGAGTCACCAGTGACCAACAGCTTGTCCCAGATCCACCTGACACAGCCTTGTATTGTTTATTCACTGTGTCACATTGTCATATGACAAGCTTTCGGAAGATTTGCTTCGGGTAATGGGTTCACCCCTCAATCTCTCCATCTCCACTGTGCTATGTGCTGTGCTTAATTGCTCAGCTGTGTCTGGCGGTTTGTGACCCCCCTGGACTGTAGCCGACCAGGCTCCTCTGTCCATGGGGATTCTCCAGGCAGGAATACTAGAGTGGATTGCCATGCCCTCCTCCAGGGGCTCTTCCTGGCCCAGGGATCAAACCCAAGTCCGAACTGGCCTTTTCAGGTAGTCTACAAATTGCTTAACTCCTTTTCCAAACAACTCTGTCTTCTGCCTGCTTCATAAACGCTTCCCTTTATGTCCTCCAGGGGGCGCCACGCACACCATATTCCGGGTGCAGGAGTCGTGTTCCGGGAGTTTCATTTACCCAGGACACAGCCTGAAAGCAGCTCCTCTTGCACCTCCTTGTGCAAAGATGGGCCTCGCTGAACTGCTTCCCTCCAGTTGGTGTCCTGTGTCCCTCCTTCCCTCTAATATTGATAACCATTCTTACAAGAGCCACCTCTGTTCCTACCCCTCCACCTGCAAAAGTCTCTGCAGACTCTCTGCTGTAACTTAACATCAGTGGTCTCTCTCTCTTCCTCCTGCTCACCTGTCTGTAGCAGATAATCCACCTGAATCTTCTCTCCTTCTGGAAACACCTTCCTTCCCTGGCTTCCCTGCTTCCTCTGTTCTCTCCTGGCTCCTCGTCAGTCCCTAAGAAGCTCTCCACCTCCAGTCTTTTCTCTGAAATCTTGATATTTCTCAAGGCTATGTCCTCAGCCCTCTTTTATTCTTCATGGTCTCTCCTCTGGATAATGTAGCTTACTCTCAGTTAATGATCTGAAACTTTCCATGTCAATACATCTTACCCAATTCCTAGTCCATATTTGATTACCTTAATCATTCCCTGAATGTCCTTTCTAGCTGGTTTGTTCACTTAGGACCTATTTAAGCATGCACAATATATGGCCATTTTTAAAGTCCTCTTTAAAAAATTAAGTATAGACATGATATCATGCCTGTTAAATGGATTTGGCCAGTTATACATAGAAAATCCCATCTTCTGGATTTGCCTGGTTGCTTCTTTGCAATATCATTTAGCTTGTTTCTCTAGTTAACTTAATTTTTATAAACTGGAAGGAAAAAGCAAAGGTGTGATGAATTCAAGTTAAGCCTTATTAGCTAGATTATATCATACAGGTGGACTTTATACTGCCTTTCATCACAAGATACATATATTCTGGTTGACTCCCTATTAAGGGTCCTAGCATTAAACCATCGATTAAGGCAAATGGCAGTCTCATCCTTCCATTGTAGCATGAGGTTTTCCCTGTGTGACCAGCAAGTAAACTCTGTGGTATTATTTTGGCAATATGCAAAATGTCCACTGCCCCATTGACCGTATGCTTGATGCTTTTATCACCAGCTTATAGTCATGGTGCAAGTCAATAATGCTATTAAGAGTTTAGTGACTATCAGCCAGGGTTCTTGATAGCATCTGTTACACTTTAATTAATTAAAGATTGATTAAGAACATTTTTAGGATGGAGCGTTTACTGAGGTGTGGGTCATCAGGGAACGGAGCAGCACCTGGGGGTGAGTGTCAGGTGGGCAGCTACTGCCAGCCCTGGTCCTGGAGGGGCTTGGGGAGGGCATGGTGTTCTCAGTGCCCGGTAAGCTGCAGCCGTGGGAGGAGAGGTGCCCACTGGGAGCTCTGGCTGCTGACAGAGGAAGGCAGGTCTAACCCAAACCACCTGGCAGGGCAAACAGATGCAATGAAACTTTCCTAATGACCTTGTTTTCTATTTCTTGCCTGAAGCATAGTAGCAGAGCAGGGGAAACTTGAGATATTGGAGAAGCCATGCCATCTGAATAGCTGTTTCTGCACCAGGTTGACTGTTGGCATTGAGAGCCATCAAGAGAAACAAGGTGGATGACGCTTGGCGGTGGTGGGGGGGGTGGGGGAGGTTGACCTCTGGTCGCCAAGGCACGAGATGGGGGTGGGGGATCACATTCACAACAGATGATTGCATTTGTTAGCCCATCGAGGCCAGAGCTGTGTTGTCTCCCTGCAGGAAGCGTATCTTCACTCCCGGGGCCGCATATCTTCACTCCTGAATAATTATTTGCTCCAGCCCTTGGACACCTTTCATCCTCAGGTGTAAATGCACAGAAGAGAGAAGTTAATGACCACTTATCTTGTACCGTCTTGAGAGGAGTGACTTCTGGTGCTGAGTATCAGGAAACGTCCGAGGGAATAATTTCCAGGTAAGTATCCTCAGCTTAGGAGTCAAACACTTCTGCTTTCACTCACTACAGTTTAATAGAAATAGCATCAATAACATGTGTTATGTTGTTCGATCAAGCCTTGGAGCCTGGAGGCATGCTGATTTCTCTTGTCTCTGGAGGAGGGTTCATTACCAAGTTTTCTTCCAGCTGACAAGCGGTTTGGACTGTCCCCTTATTACATGCTGACAGCTTGGGCAGAGAAGGAGAAGGTTAGGTTGACAGCCGCTAACCAGGCGGGCTCGAGTGTGTTCTTTGATCTCCCAAACCAGTGTTTACAGGCATAAACATAATAATCATATTCCTCTGGGTACAGAGAAGTAGCTCTGATGAAGTAAGGTGGATACAAATGGTTCTGGAGTCAGAGAGACCAGAGTTTAAAGTCTACACGTGTACATTGGTCAGTCACCTGGCTCCTATGCCAGGTAAAACAAAGAAAGCAATGCAGTTTTCCTCATAGGTTATTTTAAAGATTAAATGTTGAAAAGCACTTAGCACAGTGCTGGCCAGAAAGACGCATGCGAGAGTTCATTGTTGTTGAGTTCATTGTTGTTGTTTGTTACGAATGCATGGTAGGCAGGACCCCCTGCCGTGGTGCTCTGTTTAACCTCCTTGGGCAAAGCAGGGTGTGACTATGATGTGTCATTCCCACGGCTGTGGTATGTTACATGGCGAAAGGAGGTCATGGGTTGGACCTGACCTGGTCGGTTTAAAAGCACAGAGCTTTCTCCGCCGGTCACAGGGGAGAAGTCCCAGAAGAGAGGTTTTGCTGGCCTGGAAGAAAGCAAACATCCATGTTGTGAATGGCTTACGGGGACCACAGGGCAAAGAATCCCAGCGCCCTCTGGGAGCCAGGCACGATCCCCAGATGACGGCTTGCAGCACACGGGGCAACATATTCCTACTAGTTGACCAGAAACTGAATTTTGCCAACAATCCGGCGGCAAGAGCTTCGAAGGGGACCCAGGATGAGAACTCAGGACGGCTGGAGGCCTGACTGCAGCCTTGTGAGACCCTGAGCAGGGATCTAGCAAAGCTGTGCTCAGACTTCGATCCATGGAATGTGGAAGAGAATAAGTTTGTGATGCTTTAATCCACTTAGTCTGTGATGGTTTGTTCACAGTCACAGAAGACTAATGTCCTACCTGGAGTTCATCAGCACTGTTGCTGGTCTCGCTGTGCCTGGTTCTGGTCCCGCTGTGCCTGGTTCTGGTCTCGCTGTGCCCGGTTCTGGTCCTAATTGCTGTCATCTGCAGCAATACCTGGGAACTTTGCAGGAATCATGACGCTGCAAAAATGGCCAGAGATGCTGTTCTCCAGCACAGCCCCCTTAGACTGGAGGTGTTCACTCTGACATCTTTTGCTAATGGGTCATGGTCAAGGGGAGGTGTGGTTTATCAACCTCCGTGGCTTTAGAAAGACACACAAATATCATCAAAGCTGAGGCTTTCCTGGAAGTCTTGACTCATTATGTGAAAGCCCTTTTCTTCAGGGGCTTCCTGTTTGATGCTACAAGTCTCTCACCTACCAAGACTTCTCAGCACCAGAAACCGAACTTAGCCAAATGATTGAATAGTTTTAGGTCCTCACTGAGTTAGCAGCACATTGGGAAAGGCAGATGTTAAACGAGTCGTTGCACGAACATAGGCGTATAAACAGTATGATGTACCTTAAAGAAAAAGCACTGATTGCCAGAGAAACTTGATCCTGGAATTTCAGGGACGGCTTTTCCTGAGAAAATGATCCTTGCCATGAGATCAGGAAGATGCATAGGGCTTGACTCTGCCAAGGAAAGATAAAAATGCTCTTCGTCACAGGGAGCCACTCGCGTACAGGTCCTGAGGTGGGGAAGGTTGTGGCCATTTTAAGAAATGGCAAGACTGGTGAGGTAGCAAGGAGAAGGGTTATGTGTGAGTGAAGGATGGAAAGAGAGTGGAACTAGATCTTGAAGGGCTTGTTAGGTCATGCTAAGGATTTCGGCCTCAGTCGGATTTTCCCATTCAAAAGACCATCCCTGGGATTTCTCTGGTCGTCCACTGGTTGGAACTCTGTACTTCCACTGCAAGGGACTCAAGTTAGATCCCTGGTCAGGAAACTATGATCCCGCATGCCATGTAATGTGTCCTAAAGAAATAAATTAATAAATGTGAGTTAAAAAAAAAAAAAGACCATGCCCAGCTGTGATGGCGAAAAGGGGTTGTAGGAGGAAGGACACATGTGAAAATACTGGCTGGGAGGCAATTGCAGCCATCCAGCCAGGAGGTCAGGAAGGTATGACAAAGATTGCGATGTGGACAAGGAGAGAAGTTTGATAAAAACAGGTCTAATTTGCGAGCTTTAACTTTGCCAGTTTTAAAAAATTAAGAAAACATTTTCAGTCAACCCTACCATTCTTTGAAGAATTCACATTCATTCACTTACTTATTCAATGAATATGTATTGTGTTATTTTTATGTGCCAGGCACTATTCTAAGCATGGGAATATAGTAATGAGCCTGCAAGGAATTTAGATCACAAGCAAGAAAGATAAGGAATATATAAAATGCTTTTGTTAGCAAAAAAATGCTAAGGAGAAAGTTAAAAGGGGGAAATAGAAAGTGTTGGAGTAAGATTGCTTTATATATATCCAGAAAAGATCTCACTAAGAAGGTGATTTTTTTTTCCTTATCATGATTAAAACTTTTTTTATTGAAGTATAGCTTGGTTCATAATGTCAAGTTAGTCTCAGGTGTACAGTACAGGGATTTAGTCATACATGTATATACAGATATACATGTAAATATACAGATAGATATTATTTTTTAGATTCTTTTCCCTTTTAGGCTATTACAAAATACTGAGTAATACATTTGTTCAATATTTATAAGTAATATATTTAATCATATATAAATATATTTATCCCTGTGCTATACAGTAGGTCCTTGTTGGTTATCTATTTTGTATATAGTAGTGTGCATTTGTTAATCTCAACCTCCTAGTGTATCCCTCCCCTCTCCTTTCCCCTTTGGTAACCGTAAGTTTAGAAAGTGATATCCTAAACTGTTAATAGGAATGTAAATTGGTACAGTTCAGTTTAGTCGCTCAGTCGTGTCCAACTCTTTGCAACCCCATGAACCACAGCACGCCAGGCCTCCCTGTCCATCACCAACTCCCAGAGTCCACCCAAACTCATGTCCATTGAGTTGGTGATGCCATCCAACCATCTTATCCTCTGTCGTCCCCTTCTCCTCCTACCTTCAATCTTTCCCAACATCAGGGTCTTTTCAAATGAGTCAGCTCTTTGCATCACGTGGCCAAAGTATTGGAGTTTCAGCTTCAACATCAGTCCTTCCATTGAACACTCAGGACTGAGTTCCTTTAGCATGGACTGGTTGGATCTCCTTGCAGTCCAAGGGACTCTCAAGAGTCTTCTCCAACACCACAGTTCAAAGTGAAAACAGTATGGAGTTTCCTTTACAAAAATAGAGTTACCATGGTGGGAGTGGAGACTTTCCTGGTAGCTCAGCAGTAAAGAATCCACCTGCACTTCAGGAGCTGTAGGAAATGTGGGTTCGATCCCTGGGTCAGGAAGATCCTCTGGAGGAGGGCATGGGAACCCACTCCAGTTTTTTTGCCTGGAGAATCTCATGGACAGAGGAGCCTGGTGGGCTACAGTCCATGGGATCACAGAGTTGGCCATGACTGAAACGACTTAGCACATATGCAAGCAGAGTTATCATATAACTCAGCAATCCCACTCTAAAGTGGTTAAGAAATCCACCTGCCAATGCAGGAGACGTGGGTTCAATCCCTAGTCTGGGAAGATCCCATTTGTCTTGGGACAATGAAGCCCAAGAGCCACAGCTACTGAAGCCCAGGAGCTCTAGGGCCCATGCTCTTCAACAAGAGAAGCCACCGGAGTGAGAAGCCTGCTCACCACAGCCAGAGAAAGCCGGTGCAGCAGTGAAGACCGGGCGGCCAAAAATGAATAGATAAATAAATAAGTTTTTTTAAGAAAGGAAAGGAAAACCACGTTAAGTGGCCTGGCACATAGTCATGCAGAGCCAATAGACGTGGCAACGTAGATAGGAGGCCTGGAGCATATGGTGTCCACATCAAGAAGGCCACAGGAAGGGAATCGTTTTGCAGGCCAAGAATGCAAGGGCACCAAGGGACCAGGACTTCTGGGCCTGTGCCAGAACTGGGTCAGAGTTCCACCAGCTGACACGGTAGCTACCAGAAACAGCAGAGGGCCCCTTCCTCCTGTATTCTCCCTTGAGCGCCCTCTACAGGGAAAGCTTAACAAGTGCTTTTTATAAAGGAGAAATGCTTAATGGAATTCTCTATTGCAGAGAAGGTTGTTGCTGTTCAGTCACTCAGGCATGTCCAACTCTTTGTGACCCCGTGGACTGCAGCAAACCAGGCTTCCTGTCCTTCAATATCTCCTGGAGTTTGCTCAAACTCATGTCTGTTAAATTGATGATGCCATCCAACCATCTCATTCTCTGTCGCCCCCTTCTGCCTTCAATCTTTCTCAACATCAGAGTCTATTCCGATAAGTCGGCTCTTCCCATCAGGTGGCCAGAGTATTGGAGCTTCCAATGACTATTCAGGGTTGAGTTCCTTTAAGACTGACTGGTTTAATCTTCTAGGGAGAGTCAAGGGACTCTCAAGTGTCTTCTCAAGTACCACAGTTTGAAAACATCAATTCTTTGGTACTCAACCTTTTTTATGGTTCAGTTCTCACACCCCTATATGAGTACTATGAAAGCCATAGCCCTGACTATACAGTCCTTTTCCAACAAAATTGTGTATCTGCCTTGTAACATGCTGTCTAGGTTTGTACTGCAGGGTAAATTTGGATGAAAGACGATAAATTGCTAACTGGCACGATTTTCAACAGTACCCTAGTAAGAATGATTGATTCCCTGAATAGTCAGATTTATAAAGAGAATAGTTACCAGGGGCTAGGGGAATGGAGAAATGGAGAATTACAGTTTAGTAGCTTTAGTTTCAGTTTGGGAAAATGAAAAAGTTCTGGATATGGACGGTGGTAGTGGTCATACAACAATGTGAAAGTACTTAATAACACTGAATCATTTCCTCTGAAAGGGTTAACATGTTAAGTTCGATGTTATGTATCTTCTACCACAGTTTTTAAAAGGACTGATTTGTGGTTACCATCTTGGTGTCTCCCGTTTCCTTCTCTCCACACATCCATTTTCTTCTTTCTTTCTTTGTTTCTCAGTCCACACACTAAAAACGCAGGTGCCAACAGCTTCTAACCTAGAACAGCACTCCTTTTCTCAAGAAACCAGGCAGACTATGTCTGGACTCACAAGTCCCTCATCCACATTCTCCTGGAGATTCTCCAGCAGCCTTGGTCTAGTGCTCACTTTAGTCATTTGGGCCAGTATAATTTGCTATAGACCTGTTTTCAGAAGTGTTTTGTGTGGTTTGGGGAGTAGGATGAATGAGGAGGGAACTTTACTGATAAAAGAGGAGAAAACCATTGTAATCATGCAGTGTAATAACTCCCCTTCTCTCCCCTCCTGAATTTTAGCCCCATAGGGAAGCCAGGCAAAAAAAATAATAAGTTATATATTTATGTGTGTATGTGTTAGTCACTCAGTTGTGTCTGACTCTTTGAGATGCCAAGGACCATAGCCCATCAGGCTCCTGTATCCATAGAATTCTCCAAGCAAGAACAGTAGAGTGGGTAGCCACTCCCTTCTCCAGGGGATCTTCCCAACCCAGAAATTGAACCTGGGTCTCCCAAGCAGGCAGATTCTTCAGAATTGCAGGCAGATTCTTCACTATCTGAGCCAACAGGGCAGCCCCATTATATATATATATGATGTTATATATATATGATATATATTTGATGTTATATATATATTATGTATTTGAAGTAATTTGTGTGTGTGTGTGTGTGTGTGTATATATATATATATATATCACATTGAGTGAAATCAATAGGTAAAAGGATGCCAGATCAGTCAAATATTTTTTCCCCTTTCCACCTGTGCTAGTAGTCTGAATAATATTAGAGGCATATGGCAGAATAATCAGAATTATTTATCAAGATAATTAACCATATTTAGTTTCCTAATTGGCCATAAAATGGCAGAAATAATTTTATATACAGTGAGGTTTAAAAATTAATTGTAGTTGTTCTAGTGATTGGCATTTTTTAGTTTTGCAGGCACAGCTCCTTGAAATGATATATATTCCCAACAGGTGCTGCAGAGAAGCACTGGTCTTCCTCCTGACAGACAATGTGCATTTTGGCAGCAAATTGTTGGATGGAAAAATACAGACATTTTCCAAGCCCCAAACACAGAGTGTGTTATCTATTCGTTTGGATTTCTTCCTTAACTATCATCACACAAATATGTGGTGGCTTTTCTAAGAAGAAATCAATCCAACTATGTCTTTGGACTCAGAATCCAGGAAGCCTGGGTTTTATCACTGGCTTGGTCACAGATGCACTGAAAATGGGCAAGTCACTTCCATCTTTGTCTGAATTTCTCCATCTGGCAAATGCAGATTCTGACACTCACCATCAGATAATGTTTGCAAAACGTTTGACGGTCCTTGCTGGTAGACAGTATGTAATTGCAAACTGTTGGATGATTTTTTTTTTCTGTCCTAAAAATTCTTCTCTTTTCTAGAAACTATTTTTAAATTAAAAATATCACTTTTAAAATATGGCCACATGGCAATAACAGTTCAGTTGGTAATGGAGAGTAATTAGAAAAACAAAAAGTACAGGTCTTTCTCCAGGCATTCCCTAGAGATAATAGCTTAAAATTCTTTCCTCTTTAATTCTACTGAGTCCAACCGCCACAATAATAATTCATTACCCCTGTATCTTCAGTGTATCAACTTCAAAGTATATCTGATAGGCCCCTGTATGAAAGATGAAGATTTTTCTCACACTTCCTTTCAACAATCACTGCCAGGTATATTTCACTTTTTATTATTCTGTTAGACACTTCTATAGCTTTATATAATACATCCTTCGATTTCTTGATCCACCAATTTTAGACGGCATCTCTTGACTTCCCTCTAAGATTTGATAGCCTTACATTCCCCTCCTCCCTTCATGGTCACCCCCAATGTCATAGCTTCAGTTCATATATTTATTTCTATACAGTTAAAGTTTATAGAATTTATACTTTATTATATGATTAATTTTTCTGTATTTTGACTCTTTATTAAGTTTAAAAACAACCAAGGCTTATTTTAATTAAATGAATATTAGTTATTATCCAGTAAATTTCATTCTATTAAAAAATATTGATTATAGCAGAGGTTAAAGCATCTGCATGCGTCTGCCTGCAATGCGGGAGACCTGGGTTCGTTTCCTGGGTTGGGAAGATCCCCTGGAGAAGGAAATGGCAACCCACTCCAGTATTCTTGCCTGGAGAATCCCATGGACAGAGGAGCCTTGTGGGCTGCCATCCACGGGGTCTCAAAGAGTCGGACATGACTGAGCTCACTTTCGCTTTCATATACTCTGTGCCAGCTCTCTTCTAAGTGCTAGGGTTAGATCACTGAATAAAACAGACAAAATATACCTGCCTTCATAGAGCTTACATTTTAATGTATGTTTGGACTCAGGCAAGAAGTGAAGAAATCCTATGGCATATGACCTTGCCAGTAGCAAAAGAAATGTACATACTTAAGTTGGGAGGAAGGTTTCCCAGGGGCTCAGTAGGAAAGAATCCACCTGCCAAGAAGGACATTTGGGTTTGATCCCTAGGTTGGGAAGATCCCATGGAGAAGGAAATGGCTACTCCATGATTTTCACCTGGGAAATCCCATGGACAGAGGAGCCTGACAGGCTAAGGTCTATGGAATCACAAAGAGTCAGACACGACTTAGCAACTAAACCACCACCACCACCAAACTGGGAAGAAGAGGGAAGAAGTAGAGGAAGCGAGGTGCTGAATGTTTATAATGTATTAGTGTCATATGCCTCCACTTTCTCAGTAGGATAAAAATCTAGAATCTACAGCACTTTAGGGGATATTTAGTGTCTTCTTGAAGCTATTCTTTTCAGAGCACCCTGACTTGCTAATCTAACTTGGGCTGCTAACTTTCAAAGCCTCATTTTCTTTTACTTCTTTTTTATTATTTTACTCATTTCTTTTTGGCTGTGCAGGGGCTTTGTAGTTGTGCAAGCTCTGCTCTAGTTGCAGCGAGTGGGGCTGCTCTCCAGTTGGGGTGTGTGGGCTTCTCACTGCAGTGGCTTCTCTTGGTGAGAAGCGCAGGCTCTAGGGCCCCTGGGCTTCGGTAGTTGTGGCTCCCAGACCTCTAGAGCACAGCTCGATAGTTGTGGCACACGGGCTTACTTGCTCTGTGGTATGTGGGATCTTCCCAGAACAGGGATTGAACCCGTGTCCCCTGCATTGGCAGGTGGATTCTATACCACTGAGTCACTAGGGAAGCCCTGAAGCCTGGTTTTCTATGTCATTTTGCTGGATGGTGGGGGTTGGGGGTGGGGAATGTTGTTCTGTTTATTGCCCAGATTTTTTGTTTTTGTCTTTTCCAGTTTCACTTGATATTGAACAGCTGAATTTAGTCAATTATTGTTTGAATTGCTTGTCTTTCTGTTTTCTTTATCCTTCTGGAATAAATTCTCAAATTATTTTTTCAAGAAGCAAAATTATAAAGATAGTAAAAGGATCAATGGTTGCTAGGAGCTGGGGACAAAAAAGGAGGGATGGATAGATGAAGCACAGAGGATTTGAGGGCAGTGAAAACACCCTGTATGATACTGTAATGATGGATATATATTGTCATGCAATTTGTCCAAATCCATAGAATATATAACACTTCAGGTAACTATGACTTGGGTAACTGTCCCAAGTCATCATCTGTAGGTTCATCAACTGTAACAAATATACTTCTCTGCTGGGAGATGTTGATAATGGGGAAGGCCATGTATGTATAGGGGTTGGAGGCATATAGAGAATTTGTATTAAAGATAGTAAAAGGATCAATGGTTGCTAGGAGCTGGGGACAAAAAAGGAGGGATGGATAGATGAAGCACAGAGGATTTGAGGGCAGTGAAAACACCCTGTATGATACTGTAATGATGGATATATATTGTCATGCAATTTGTCCAAATCCATAGAATATATAACACTTCAGGTAACTATGACTTGGGTAACTGTCCCAAGTCATCATCTGTAGGTTCATCAACTGTAACAAATATACTTCTCTGCTGGGAGATGTTGATAATGGGGAAGGCCATGTATGTATAGGGGTTGGAGGCATATAGAGAATTTGTATACCTTCTTGTTAATTTTACTCTGAACCTAAAACTACTCCAAAAAAGTCTTTTTTAAAAAATTATGCTGACTAAAAAAAGGCCAGTCACAAAAGACCAGTATTGTATGAGTCCATTTATATGAAATACCCCAGTATAAGCAAGTCCATAGACAGAAAGAAGGATAGCGATTGCCTAAGGCTGGCAGAATGGTAGGTTTAGGAGTTGATGGCCAAAGGACACACAGTTTCTATTTGGTGGTGAAAATATTATAAAATTCATTGTGATGATGCTTGCACAACTCAAATATACTAATAATAACTGAATTGTGTGCTTAAAAAAGTAAGATTGAATCAGGAAACAATATTATTTTTTAACATTTATTTATTTGTCTGAGTTAGGTCTTGGATGTGGCATGCAGGATATTCAGTCTTCATTGTGGCATATGGGATCTTTAGCCACAGCATGCAGAATTTTGGTTGTGGCATGTGGAATCTAATTCCCTGTGGCACATGGGATCTTTAATTGGAGCAGGTGAACTGGTAGTTGTGGCATATAGAATCTAGTTCCCTGACCAGGGATGGAACCCAGGAACTGGGTATGTGGAGTCTGAGCCATTGGACCACCAGGGAAGTCCCAGGAGGTAATACTGACTAAGATTTCAGTTCAGTTCATCGCTCAGTCATGTCCAAGTCTTTGCTCTCATTGATTCAATGTTACAAAAATTAAACAGCAAAACTAAGTGGTATTTATTCCTGGTACACAAGGCTGATTTAATATTCAAAGGGACATGCTTAAGAAAAACCATATGATCATTATCAAAAGATGCAGAAAAATCATTTGATAAAATCCAAGACCCATTCATGTAAGAGCTCTTGTCAAATTAGGAGAGAAGAGAAACTTGATCAATTTGACTAAAAAAATCTACAAAAATCTATAGCTAATATCATACTTATGCTGAGAAACTAGATGATTTCACTCTAAGACTGAGAATGAGGCAAGGATGTCCCGTCTGACCAGTCCTATTTTACATCACACTGGAGCTCCCAGCTAATGCAATAAGGTAAGAGAAGAAAGAAAAGGCATACAACAGGTACATGAAAACATGCTGGATATTGTTAATTATTTACTTCAGTTCAGTGGCTCAGTCGTGTCCGACTCTTTGCGATCCCATGAACCGCAGCATGCCAGGCCTCACTGTCAGTCACCAACTCCTG
>SJYC01073705.1:0-38911 GCA_006408675.1 Madoqua kirkii
AAAACGCCAGTTAGAAGGCTGTCAGGCAAGAAGAATTCTCTCTTACCAAAGGGAGTGATACCCTGTTTATTTTATTCAAGCCTTCAGCTGATCAGATGAGGTCCACCCATGTCAGGAAGGGTAACCTGCTTTACTCAGTCTACTAATTCAAGTATTAATTGCATCCAAAAACACTCTTACAGAGACAGCTAGAAAAATGTTAGATCAAATATCTGGGTACCTCATGACCCAGTCAAATGGACATATTAATTAACCATTACATGGAATTATGTAATTATTCTACTTTTCCTGGGCCCTAGGAATACATATTTAAAATTTGATGAATAATAAAAATGGCTTTCACCCAGAATAGCATTTTCAATTGACAATTCTATCACCAGTGTAAGAGAAAGCTCATTTCCTAATACTTTTACCATCACTAAAATTTATCAACCTTTTATATTTTTAGTAGTTCAATTGTGTGAAAAATTATTATTTTGTTGAGATTGAGATTGACATCCTTTTCCCTCTTAACAAATAGAGTATTTATCTTTCCTATTTTTAAACAAGGTTGATGATGTTTTTTCCTTATTGACTCATATGTGCATTTTTTAGACATTATGGCTTTTAATCCTTTGCCTGTTATCTATGTTTTAATATTTTCTCTCAATGCTTCACATCTATATTAACTCCAAAAATGGTATCTGGTCCTGTAGACAAACATTTCCTTCATGGCTATGGGTTTTGTGTCTTGTTTAGGAAAAAGAGTTTTCTAACTTAACCAGAAAAATTGCCAAATGCCTGTCTGACCCAAGTAATAGATATCTTGAGTGACCTTGAGTCAGTCTAACACTCCTTTGGAGCATTAATTTTCTTATAAAATAACAAATGTATTCATTCAAACATTATTTACTGTGAACCACTTTATGCCATGGGCTTCCCTGCTGGCTCAGACAGTAAAGAGTCAACTTGCAGTGCAGGAGACTTGGGTTCGATCACTGGGTTGGGAAGATGCCCTGGAGAAGGGAATGACTATTCACTCCAGTACTCTTGCCTGGATGATTCCATGGATAGAGGAGCCTGGCAGGCTGCAGTCCATGGGGTCACACAGAGTCGGACATGACTGAGTGACTAACATTTTCACTCATGCTATGCGATGCCTGAATGCTAGGGCTGTGTGCCGTGCTTAGTCGCTTAGTCGTCTGACTCTTTGCGACGCCATAGACTGTAGACCACCAGGCTTCTCTGTCCATGGGATCCTCCAGGTAAGAATACTGGACTGTGTGGCCATGCCCTCCTCCAGGGGATCTTCCCAACCCAGTAATCAAACCCAGGCCTCCCACATTGCAGGCGAATTCTTTACCGACTGAGCCACCAGGAAAACCCAAGTAAATGGAATATTCAAGAATATAGAGTCTATCAGGAGAAATGGATGATAAAACAACCATCCCAATAACGACAGAGAATAACATGGTGTGTAATCGAGATTTGTGCAGAATCCCATGGCAGACTGTGGGAGGAGCCCACATCCAGACCAGGAGGTTTTGTAGGGCTGGTCCATGTGACGTAGGGGAAGATGCTAGGCAGACAAAGCTGCAGGTTCAGAGGCTTGGGGTGAGCAGGACATACAAACAGATCACAGAATAAGGGGGAGGATGGTGATGAGTTGTGAGTCTGGAGAGGTGAGCAGAGACTGTCGCTGCCAATGTCATTCAGTTCAGCCTTCTTTCTGCCTGAGGATACTAGGAGGCCTTTGAAGTGTGAAGCAGGGGAGTATGATGTGGACCAGCCTTTATTTATTTTGTTTCTTTAAACTTCAAGTTTTTTATTTTGTATTGGGGTGTAACCCATTACTGTTGTGGTAGTTTCAGGTGAACAGCAAAGGGACCCAGCCATACATACATATGTATCTATTCTCCCTTAACCCCCTTCCCATCCAGGCTGCCACGTAACACGGAGCAGAGCGCCATGTACTATACAATAAGTCCCTGTCGGTTATCCATTTTGAATAGAGCAGTGTGTACATTACCTTCCCAAACCCCCTAACTATCCCTTTCCCCCAAGCAACCATAAGTGTTTTTTTTTTAAGTCTGTGAGTCTCTCTTTCTGTGTTGTAAGTTCATTTGAATCATTTCTTTTTAGATTCCACATATAAGGGATGTCATATGATATTTCTCCTTCTCTGTCTCACTTACTTCACTCATTGTGACACTGAGTCTCTAGTGGGCCAGGCTTTAATAAAGACCATTTTGGCTGGTCAGTGGAGACGGGACTTCAAGGGAAAGCGAGCAGAGGCAGGGAGGCCAATGAGGAAAGAGGCCATCATTCCAGCCTTGGAAGGAGATGGCAAGGGTGAAATGAGATGGCGGCAGAGGATACGCACACGCTGGGCAGACTGAGAGATCTGGGTCCAACTTTTCTACCATGCATACCAGTTATGAAGATCTTCCCTTGTAGCTCAGTGGGTAAAGTATCTGCCTGCAGTGCAGGAGACCAGGGTTCGATCCTGGGTTGGGAAGATCCCCTGGAGAAGGAAATGGCAATCCACTCCAGTATCCTTGCCTGGAAAATCTCATGGACAGAGGAGCCTGGTGGCCTGTGGTCCATGGGGCCGCAAAGAGTCGGGCACGACTGAGCGACTAACACTTACTTACTTATACTAGTTATGGGTCAAGAATAATATATAACGTTTTTCCAAGCTGAAGTTCTTTGTAAACTAAAAAAAAGAAAACAGCTTAATAATGGAACTGTAGGCAACAGAGATATTTCGGAACAAAGAAGAGTCTACAGGGAGAAACAAAAGTCACCATATTTAAAGTACCAAGTCATTACATATTCGGACCATGCATATTTTTTCCTTCATATATTGATTGTCTTTGTGTGACCACGAATGTATAATGCAAGGTCAGCCTGTCTGCCCTTCCCTCTTATTCTTTGCTGGTTATCTTCTTATGGATGGGTCAGGAAAGAAAAGGGCTTTTATCTATCTTTCCTGAGATTTGTACCACTCTCAGCCCTGCTCACCTCTCTGCCATTCACTACCTAGAAATCCTGGACCCATGGATAAGGACTGGCTTCCAGAGAGCCATGAAGGTGTGACTAGGGGAAGAAAAAAATTATCTGATATTTTCCCATCTCTTTATTCTACATGATATCACTTCTCAAAGTGATATACAGACTTCAAACTTTAGCAATAAACTAGTCAAAGGCAATTACAGTAGAAGAGTAAAACTTTAAGCCTATAAACTAGTGTTTACCTTGTTTTAAGGGACAAGAGTTTCCCTCCGCTCCACCTTCATCCCCAGCTCTGCTTGTTTCCTTTTCCCAAGTAAGTGACCCTGGGGGACAGGACACACCTTTTGCTGGGAGTAAGCATTCCCTTAGCACACAGAATTCTTCTCCCAGCTCTCTGTTTCCCTCAGAAATGGGGAAAAAAATATTGAACAGCATTTCCCAGCCTACTGCTGGCTAATAGCATCAACTGCTAATGTTTTATGAAATCCATCTCGGTCAGTGTATGCATTAAGCAGAACCCACTGCGTTAACACTTGCCTCCCTCCTGCTCTCTCCGCATTGTTGGGCTTGTCTCGCTATGTGAAGAGGCTCTGCAGCATCCAGGGCTCTGTGTCTCCCTGGCAACGGTGATGGGAAATGAATGCCATCTTGAAGCTGCAAACTGCCCTTTGGGGCTGACGTCTGATGGGCCTTTCAAAGAAAGCTGAGTTTGCCGACACTGTGAGTTCGGTTATCACCCATTTTTCTAGGACAAAGGCCTGGGGCAGCCTCTAGTACCATTTGGCTGATATTACTTTCATCTATTTCTATTTCTCATGGTTAAAAACAGAAGCTGAGTCATTGGTGCTTTGGCATAAAGATGTCCAGTTTCACCCATGAGACATCTGGTCCTAATAAATGGCAACATGTAGTGGGTGGGGAGGGAGCCAACTGCAAATCCATTCAGAAACTTGTAAAAATAGTCATAATAAATTTACATGTGCTGTCTTAATGGATTCTTAAGTGAGGTGGGTATTTTTATCCTTATTTTAAAGATAAGAAAAGAGAGGCTCAAAAACTTCAGAAGCTTGCCCAAGTCATACATCTTGCTGTTTAGAATCACATGATTCCAGGCCTAGATGTTCCAGTATCTTAGGCTGGATCTTGTTTTTTCCCTCACGCAGGCCAGTGGATGCCATAATCCAGGAGAGTCAGAGACCAGGTCCAGGTGAATATGAAGCTTGTTTTTGAAGGAGAGATGTGGGATTTTGCAGACAGGGAAGAGTGATATTTGTTTGGGGGATGGGGTGTGGGTTTATTAAATCTGGGGTACTAAATGCATCTGAGTTGGAGATAATATTAACACGAAAGCTCCTACCAAGGGGGGAGGTTCTGCATCACCACTGTTCTCAGGGGACTTTCATGTTTCACCTGTGATCAGCTTAGCCTTGGACAGTCAACCTCAGGCTCTGAGCATGGACACAGCCTCAAGTACCATTGTCTCCAGTAATGTTAGGAACTGGGAGCTAAGGAAATCCAGGACTGAAACGGGCTGGATGATGGAAATCTGACCCTTCCTCTTAGAGCTTGAAAGAGTAGCTGATGTCAAAAACCAGGAGCCTCAGCTGGGCACCAAGGGGCTATTTGCAGCTTGACAGCCTCTGTTGAATTATTGATACCCTCCCTACCTCGGGACCTCCCCCTTGTTAACAAATCGCATTCTGTATGAAAATTTAAAGAGGCAAATGAGTGGAATCTCTTGTCCTATTATTGCCCTCTTCTTTGCCATCTGAGCTCTAATTTTTAAGTCAATCAGCCTGAGAGGCACCTCTGGGGAAAAGGCACAGTGCACAGAGCCAAGCCCAGGACAGAAAAACTGAAGGCCATGACTGAGACCATGACCTCAGTCCTGAGTCATTTAATGGAGCCTAAGTGACTCTGGGCTGGATGAGCACTGACCCTCTGAGTTACTGAAACACAATGTGGGAAAAAAATCTGTTCCTTCCTAACTGGAACAACACTGTCTCCACCCCATTTGCCACGTCTCTCAAATTTTCCTAAAGTATAAAAAATTTGAAGTTAAAATTCAAATTTGGATTTGGGATACTTTGGTCTGCAGGGTAGTGTTGTTTTTTGTTTTTGTTTTGTTTTTTTAATGAAGATAGTTGTCAACATTTTTCAAAGTATGAGATTTACATAAATATGCAATTTTCTGACTTCTCTTGAGAAATCAGAGGACTTGGGCTTATCATTTGCTCATTGCCACACTTCCTGGGGCCTGTAGTAGCTGCTCCTTAAGTGAGGGATGTCTTCTTTGCTTTCCCAAGGGTCCTGCCATTTCCTTGAGGGCTTGTACCTGTGAAACTTGGTTTGGAGAAAGATGGAGAGTAAATTTTCTATGTGTTGCCTCCAGCCTGCTAGGAGGACTGCCTGGAGGACCATGATGGTCTGGCCAGTTATGGTAGAGTGCCTTGTTGGCAATTATCTATTTCCCCTTTCCTATAAGAGGGGATTCCCTGGTGGCTCAGACGGTAAAGAATTTGCCAACAGTGCAGGATTTTCAACCCCTGGATTGGGAAGATCCCCTGGAGAAGAAACCTACTCGAGTATTCTTTCCTGTCCAAGGAGAAGGCCATGACAGAGGAGGCTGGTGGGCTACAGTCCATGGGGTCGCAAAGAGTCAGACAGGACTGAGGCACTAACACCTTCACTCTCCCTGTAAGAGGATTATACACAACACCTCTGACCACTGCCTTATGACTGTGCGCAGATCCTTCAAGCAGTGACTAAGACGCATCGTGGATTACCACCAGCTCTCTGGCTCCATTCCTCTGCTGGGAGAGTCACACACCTCATGATCTTTCAGCCTGGATCCCAGCAGGACGGGAATGCATGGTGCAGACCAGCAGCTGGCTTCCAGCTTGGAGAGGCCACACACTGCAGCGGAGCTGCAGCCAGCCCGCAGCCTTCAGCAGTGTCAGTGAACAGTCAACATCACTGTCAAGCCTCCGAGCGTCGGGCGTTACCTGTTACTGCTGTAGAACAGACCAAGGCAGCGAGACTCGGCTTGCTATGAAAGGGTACTGCGGTGATTAAACAATGTTTTCCTATTTTCCGAGGAAAGGAAAAGGTGGCATTTAGGGAATTCTTAAATATTAATTTTAATTGTCTTTAATTTTAAAAACTTTATGGAGGGGTGGGAGGGAGGTATACATATATCTGATTCACTTTGCTGTACAGTAGAAATTAATACAATGTTGTAAAGCAATCATACTCCAATTGAAAAATTTAAAAAAATTTTAGAGGATTCTGGAAAAATCATGAACAAGTCACTGAATCGTGTCCAACTCTGCAACCCCATGGACTATACAGTCCATGAAATTCTCTAGGCCAGAATTCTAGACTGGGTAGCCTCTCCCTTCTCCAGGGAATCTTCCCAACCCAGGGGTCAAACCCAGGTCTCCCGCATTACTGCTGCTGCTGCTGCTGCTAAGTCACGTCAGTCATGTCCAACTCTGTGCGACCCCATAGACGGCACCCCACCAGGCTCCCCCATCCCTGGGATTCTCGAGGCAAGAACACTGGAGTGGGTTGCCATTTCCTTCTCCAATACACAAACATGAAAACTGAGAGTGAAGAGGCTCAGTCGTGTCTGACTCTTAGCATCCCCATGGATTGCAGCCTACCAGGCTCCTCCACCCATGGGATTTTCCAGGTAAGAGTACTGGAGTAGGGTGCCATTTTCTTCTCTGCTCCCGCATTGTAGGCAGATTCTTTACCAGCTGAGCTATCAGGGAAGCCATGGTAAGATCATAGCAGTGACATCAGATTAATTGGGTTGACTCCCTTGAACCCACGTTTAATAACCATGCTAAAAAAGTTTAACAACTTTCCTCTTATATAGAGAATTATCTTTTAAAATCTACATGTACTAAAGGTATATTTGCAGTTAAAGTTATATTTGTGATAGTAAGATGATTTTACAAACTATTTCTTCTATAAACAGGGCCTAGCATCTGACAGAGTTTAAACTACTCTTATTGTGAAGATCCAGAGAAGGCATTGGCACCCCACTCCAGTACTCTTGCCTGGAAAATCCCATGGGTGGAGGAGCCTGGTAGGCTGCGGTCCATGGGGTTGCGAAGAGTCAGACACGACTGAGAGACTTCGTTTTCACTTTTCACGTTCATGCCTTGGAGAAGGAAATGGCAACCTACTCCAGTGTTCTTGCCTGGAGAATCTCCGGGATGGGAGAGCCTGGTGGGCTGCTGTCTATGGGGTCACACAGAGTCGGACATGATTGATGTGACTTAGCAGCAGCAGCAGCAGCATTGTGAAGATCAAAGGGCCTAATCTGAAAATTCTTTGTCAGTATTGAGTGATAACAAATTCTCGTTCTTACTAGGTTTCCGGTGATGTGACATCTGTTTCTCATTTTCTCCATTAGGAGGCAGGTCAAGCATTACTATTCCCATATGACAGATGTAAATACTGAGGCAGTAAGCAGGGAAGAGACGAGCTATTTAAGGGGAGAACTGAGGGAGAGTCAGTTTATCACCCATTCTCCAGTCTGCCAGGAATCTGTCCTGTGCCTTACACAAAACAGGGGTGAACCTGGGGCTTTTGAACAATGATGCTAATATACAGATTTCTAATCTAATGTCAATTCCAATGAGATTTGGTTGGGGCTGATTTCTTAGAAGTAGTGAAAACCTAGTTATTGTCAAGACACTTCCACATCTCCCTTCTGCCT
This sequence comes from Madoqua kirkii, assembly GCA_006408675.1. Taxonomy (NCBI): domain Eukaryota; kingdom Metazoa; phylum Chordata; class Mammalia; order Artiodactyla; family Bovidae; genus Madoqua; species Madoqua kirkii. The sequence continues at coordinate 7,727 of SJYC01073705.1, forward strand.
CCTTATAACGTTACTTTCCTTGACTTCAGCCACTTCCGGAGTAGGAAGGACTATCCACAGCTGGGGTCTGAGGAAGCAAAGGCACTCACTACTTTCAGCACCTGCCGAGGCCTCACTGCCAGGAAACAGCAGGGGTAGAAGACTGAAGTCAGGCCTTTCACCTTGGGTCTTGCTTCCCTTCCCTTGGTCAGCTTCCTCAGAACTGCAAAGTCCAGTCTCCTCTCCTGCTACAGGGGCCACCCTTCCAGTTGCTTCCGCTCCTCCTGTTTTCCCTTCTCACCCATTCACTGGTTTCCCCTACCAGCCCCTCCACCTCTGTGCAGCCTCAGACATGCCAAGATTCCTTCTATAGCTGTATCCTCTCCTTGCCCTAGACTTACAAAGTATATCTTTAAAAAAATGCAGTTGCTTTTAGAGTCTTCTCTGATAGAGAATAAGGGAAGTGGTGGCTTTCTGTCTCCCCTAATCCCTCAGCACAGATGCTATAATTGTGTGACTTCACATCCTCCAGACTTTCAGTGACCTACCTGCTAAACTCAGACTCTTTAACCCAGCATGGAAGCCCTCTCTCCCAGCTTCTTTCTGTTCTTTCTTCTCTTCCATATGAATCTTATTTTCTAGTCATTTTTCTTTGGCCTGGGTCCCTCCTTTCAACTCTGATTCTCTCTTTTTAGGGCTTAAAGGCCCATGTTTTTGCAGGTGCCTCCCCTGCCCCTTTCTTCTTCAGGGCCAGAGCACTTGGTCTGTGCCACATATAAGACACCACATCCTACGGTTATTTGTGTGTGTGTGTGTGTGTGTGTGTGTGTGTAATGTACGAGTGAGCTCCACTACCAGTGAGGGAAGGAAGCCCACCTTGCACATCTTTGTGTCTTGCTTTTCAGTGCCCCTTGCACAGAACATATGCTGGATAATTCCTGGCTAGACTGAGGGAGTAAATCATAGTCATGACCTTGCCTTTGGCTGCTGGCTGCTGCTCTGGCTCCTGGCAACCTGTCATGTGGCTGCAGCTCCCACTATGAGCAGAGCTCAAAGAACATCAGCCCAGTGCCTAGTGCTCTAGAAGGATTCCCTGTCTTTGTGTGTATCTAGGGTGTATGCAGCTGGTTGCGGAACCCACAGGTCCAGGTGGTCTCAGTTGCTCATAGATTATCCAGGAGAGCAGGATACATATAAGAAAGGTATAAAACTTCCCTTTTGGTAAGGATTGTATTGAATCTGTAGACGGCCTTAGGTAGAATTGTCATTTAAACAATGTTAACAATATTAGTTCTTCTAATCTAAGAACATGGTATATCTCTCCATCATTTTGTCTCATCTTCAATTTCTTTCACTGGGGTCTCGTAGTTTTCTGAGTACAGGTCTCTTACCTCCTTGGGTAGGCTTTTTTTCCCTAGGCATATTATTCTTTTTGAAGTGATGGTAAGTGGGAAGAATATCTGAATAGGTCCTCAGGAAATGCTACTATTAGTAGCTACTATAATGGTGAATAAGACTGTAAATATTATGACCAGAGATAAAGTTAGAAGTCCAAGCCAAAGTTAAAGAGAGGAAAACCTTTCTCCCCCCGCCCCTCTGTTAATCCCTTCTGCTAGAGGAAGGTAGGGGCAGAGGGGATCACATTGGTTGGAGAAGAAATGCAGAGAGGCTGAGGCACAGGTGGATAAACACATACAGTAATTACCTCATTAATAACAAAACCAGTTGGAAATAGGCTCATTCCAGAGGTCAGGACTGAGCCAGCCTCCTTCCCAAGGTCCCCAGCCAGCACCGCAGCTCCTCTGAAGCCCGGAGCTGGCTTGAACCTTTCTCCAGCTGCTGCAGGTGTGGAGGAGGAAGAGGCAAGACCACCTGAAAGCCCCCATCTAATCCCTCCTCCAGTCATCACCTTTCTCTAATCACCTTAGGTGCTGACTTAATAGAGCCTCATATTAGCCTTAACAGCTGTTACCCCATTTCAGGACCAGTAAACCTATAACCCTACCTTAGAAAGGAATGACTTAGCATGGGAAATTATCTGATTTGCCAAAGCTTCTTTTTTTTTGCAGTACAAGACAGTGAAAGGAAAAAAGAGGGAGGAGATCAAGCTTTCAGGCATACATACTCTCCCTGGAGGAATCCAGAGTACACTTGGTTTATTTTGTGACCCTTCACTGCCCTCCTCACCTCCTTATGTCCAGCCTTCAGGAAGTGTAGGTGTCCCCAGACCCCTAGGAGGGTAAGAGTCCTCTAGTAGGCTTGTGCCATTTCTTCCAGACCACACTGATTCTCTTCCCTTAGTAAAAGCCCCTGTGCGCCTCTTCTCATGCAGAACAGAGCAGAGACCTCCCTGGCTGCAAAGAGTGACACGTAAAGTCCCCAAGGACATTGATGGCCAAATCAAGATTGATGCTAGAACTGCTGATGAGAGTCTGTCCAACCACAGGCCTGGCTTGATGAGAATATTTTTAGAGCATGCTTCACTCTTTGGCTCCCTTGACAACTCCTCACCAATGTTTTCTTATTTAATTACTTTCCATGTAATCTGCTCCTGCAGACTTGCCCTCAGTATTGCCTGCATGGACAGCTTCTGTCTTGCATTTCCTAGAAAATATGCGTGCTCTGTCATTTGGCAAACACCTCCAGAGGCAGGAGAGAGATCTCTGTTGTGTCAGTCTCCACTCCCATATCACTATTAGTTTTTCCAAATGAAATGGAAAAAACCACAGGCTGAAGACACTATTTTATCTTAAGAGCTGCTTTTCACTTGCTCAGTGCCAGGGCCCCTGAGGGCCAAGGAGCATTCAGTGGAGACCCAGGACTTCACTGGGACCTCTTGATTGACTTCCAGTAATCTGATCTGCAAGGGCACAGGCAAGAGTTGTGGGCAGAGGTGAGAGTGAGAGTGAAAGAGGGGGTTTTGGATAGGAAAGGTCAGGGGTTTAATGGACATTGATTGAATAGGATGTTACATAAATCATGTGCCTTGACTTTGCATTAATTTATTCTTTGGTAAAATAAAGAGGGGGCTTCCCTGGTGGCTCAGTGGTAAAGAATCCACCTGACGATGCAGGAAATGCAGGAAACACAAGTTTGATCCCTGGATCCAGGAGAGCCCCTGGAGGAGGAATTGGCAATCCATTCCAGTATCCTTGCCTGGGAAATTCCATGGACACAGCAGGAGAAGCCTAGGAAACTGGTTATCCATATGGAGAAGTATAAAAACGTATCAGACACCAAAGAATCAGATCCAAGTGCATGATAAAGCTCTGCATAAAATAAAAAACTTTTAATCCTTTCTTTTTGAGAAAGAACCATAATTTATACCAGCACTCTTTGTTTTGAACATTTTAATTACAACATTTATAAAAATACTGTGGTATAGTAGCTTGATCAACTACTATAGTGTTAATCGGTGTAGCTTGATCTTTGCATAAATTTGGAATTTTTTTTTAGGATTAGTTCCTTGAAGTTTCATAGATGGTTCTAAGTGAGCACTTGGCTTGATTCTTACTGATTGTCTACATGTTCTTGACAGTAAATACCACATTTTCTTTTAAAATTGAAATATAGTTGATTTACAATTTTCTGTTAATTTCTGCTGTACAGCAAAGTAATTTAGTTATATATATATATCTGGAGAAGGAAATGGCAACCCACTCCAGTATTCTTGCCTGGGAAATCCCATGGACAGATGAGCCTGGTGGGCTACAGTCCATGGGGTTGCAAAGATTTGGACACGACTGAATGACTAACACTTTAGTATTTATATTAACACTAACACTTTATTATATATATTCTTTACTTCTTCTTTTCCAAATGATGATTTATCACAGAATAATGAATACAGCTCCCTGTGCTATGTAACAGAAACTTGTTTGTCCATTCCACATACAGAGGTTTATATCTGCAAACTCCAAACTCTTCCAGTTTGGACACGACTGAATGACTAACACTTTAGTATTTATATTAACACTAACACTTTATTATATATATTCTTTACTTCTTCTTTTCCAAATGATGATTTATCACAGAATAATGAATACAGCTCCCTGTGCTATGTAACAGAAACTTGTTTGTCCATTCCACATACAGAGGTTTATATCTGCAAACTCCAAACTCTTCCAGGCCCCTTCCCCTGGCAACCCCAAGTCTGTTCTCTATGCTTGTGAGCTTGTTTTTATTTCATAAAAGTTCATTTGTGTCATATTTTAGATTCCACATATGAGTGATGTTATATGGAATTTGTCTTTCTCTTTCTGACTTCAGCTTAGTATGACAATCTCTAGATCCATCTATGTGGCTGCAAATGGCATTGTTTGGGGTTTTTTATGGCTACGTAGTATCCCGTTGCTCATACGTATCACATCTTCTTTATTCATTCATCTGTTGATGAGCATTTAGACCATTTCCATATCTTGGCTGTTGCGAATAGTGCTTCTATGAACATAGGGGTGAATGCATACTTTTGAATTATTTTTTTTTTTGGTCTGTATATATACCCAGAAATGGGATTGCTAGACCATATGGAAACTCTAGTTTTTTGAGGAAGCTCCACATTGTTTTGGAGCTTATTTTGGTGCATAGTGGCTGCACCAATTTACCTTCCCAACAGTGTAGGAGGGTTCCCTTGTCTCCACATCTTCTTCAGCATTTGTTATTTGTAGGCTTCTTGTTTGTTTAAAACAGTTTATTTATTTTAAATTATTTATTTGTTTTAATTGGAGGCTAATTACTTTACAATATTGTAGTGGTTTTTGCCATACATTGACATGAATCAGCCATGGGTGTACATGTGTTCCCTATCCTGAACCTCCCTCTCACCTCCCTCCCCATCCCATCTCTCAGGATCATCCCAGTGCACCAGCCCTGAGCACCCTCTCTCATTTGTACGCATCTTAATGATGGACATTCTGACCACAGTGAAGTGCTACTTCATTGTAGTCTGGATTTGCATTTCTCTAAAATCACTGCAGATGGTGACTGCACCCCTGAAATTAAAAGACACTTACTCCTTGGAAGAAAAGTTATGACCAACCTAGATAGCATATTCAAAAGCAGAGACATTACTTTGCCAACAAAGGTCCATCTAGTCAAGGCTATGGTTTTTCCAGTGGTCATGTATGGATGTGAGAGTTGGACTGTGAAGAAAGTTGAGTGCTGAAGAATTGATGCTTTTGAAGTGTGGTGCTGGAGAAGACTCCTGAGAGTCCCTTGGACTGCAAGGAGATCCAACCAGTCCATTCTGAAGGAGATTAGCCTTAGGTGTTCTTTGGAAGGAATAATGCTAAAGCTGAAACTCCAGTACTTTGGCCACCTCATGTGAAGAATTGACTCATTGGAAAAGTCTCTGATGCTGGGAGGGATTGGAGGCAGGAGGAAAAGGGGATGACAGAGGATGAGATGGCTGGATAGCATCACCGACTCGATGGACATGAGTTTGAGTGAACTCCAGGAGTTGGTGATGGACAGGGAGGCCTGCCATGCTGTGATTCATGGGGTCGCAAAGAGTCGGACACTACTGAGTGACTGAACTGAACTGAATAATTAGCAATATTGTATCTGTTGCTACATATTAGCTTATGTCTGTTGGGCATCTGAATGCCTTCTTTGGAGAAATGTCTGTTTAGGTCTTCAGCCCTTTTTTCAGTTGGGTTATATGGGGTTTTTTTGTTGTTGTTGCTGTTGAGTTGTATGAGCTTTTCCACATTTTGAAAATTCAGTTCAGTTCGGTTCAGTTTCTTAGTTGTGTCTGACTCTTTGCGACCCTATGAATGGCTGCATGCCAGGCCTCTCTGTCCGTCACCAACTCCCAGAGCTCACTCAAACTCACATCCATCGAGTCAGTGATGCCATCCAGCCATCTCATCCTCTGTTGTCCCCTTCTCCTCCTGCCCCCAATCCCTCCTAGCATCAGGGTCTTTTCCAGTGAGTCAGCTCTTCACATGAGGTGGCCAAAGTATTAGAGTTTCAGCCTCAGCATCAGTCCTTCCAAAGAACACCCAGGACTGGTCTCCTTTAGGATGGACTGGGTGGATCTCCTTGCAGTTTAAGGGACTCTCAAGAGTCTTCTCCAACACCACAGTTTGAACTCATTAAATCCTTGTCAATTGTTTCATTTGCAAACATTTTTTTCCCAATCTGTATGTTATCTTTCCATTTTGTTTATGGGTTCCTTTGCTGTATAAAAGCTTGTAAGTTTGATTAGGTCCCACTTGTTTATTTTTGCTTTTATTTCTATTGCCTTGGGAGATTGACCTAAGAAAACATTGTTATGATTTATGTCAGAGAATGTTTTGCCTACATTCTCTCCTAGGAGTTTTATGGTGTCATGTTTTACAAAAACATAATACTTCTAGAAGGAAGTGTAGGGTTAGACATAAAATTAAAAGGAAATACTGTATAGGAATATAGTGACACCTTTGACTACACTAACATTAAATCTAAAACTTCTTTTTAATAAAGAACACCATAAACAAAGATTCAAGATAAGCTTGAGACATGGAGAAAATATTGGAAGCACAGATCATTGTTAAAGGCCTAGTATCCAAAGTTTACAAATAGGTACAATAAGAAAAATAGTAGAAAACAAGCAAAACATAAGATGATAGTCATTACTTGTGAATAAACACATGAAAAGATGCTCAAAGTTCCCCCTAACTAATAAACTACAAATTAAAACAATGTATGTATACCATTAGTCACTCAACAAGTTGACCAAAATTTTAGAAGTCTTGTCATAAAAAGTGTAAGCATGGATAGATGGATAGATGAAAATTCTCCCCAACTGCTTTGTTTCTTGTTTCAGTCACTTTGAACTGGAGATTGCATATAATCTAATGAAACAGTAAAAGCACATAAAGAAATGGGAGATTTACAGAGGAGCATTGATGGCAACATTATTATAATGGAATAAAATAAGAGGAAACTACCTAACTGACCGTCAACAGTGGATTAAGAAGTTATAGGATAAAATACAATAAAATATTACATAAAATTTAAAATGAACAGACTAGAATTACATGTATTAACATGGGTACATCTAAAAGACATAATGTTGAATTAAAAAAAAAACACAAATTACAGAATGGGTATGATAGGATACCATTTACAAAAAGTTTGGAAGAATATAAAACAGTCCTACTTATTTGTAGATTTACATATGAGACACATATTGTAAAGCAGTATAAAACACAAATGGGAATGATAACCATCAAATTTATGATGATGGCCACTTGTAGGGAAGGTTTCAATTATAGTTACAATCTTTTATTTTAAAAGAACTAAAGCAAATAACTCACAAGACTTGATAGAGGTAGATAGTGGGCAGACAAGTGTTTATTGTGTTATTTTCTCTCCATTTGTACATCTTTACAGAATTTTGTAATCCATTTTGAATGGTTAAAACTGGCTTTTACTTCCAAGAGGAAGGAGGATGAAAGTAGAGCCGGCCGCTATTGAGTGGTGATGTATGATCTGCCACATCCTTCCAACAGCCTAGGACAGCTGTTCCTAGTACCCAGCCCAGTGCCCGGCTCCAGAAGAGCAGGCAATAAACAAAGATGGAAAGAATGAATGGCTGGATGGGCTCGAGTTTGGAAATGGAATATGCCTGGTCATACGTACGCTGTGCCCTCTCTGTCATTAAATCACACTCGGAGGATCGTTTCCTTCCCATCCATCTCACTCAGCCAGACTGGCCATCTAGTATAATAACTCAGGGGAATTACATTTAGGGACCATTTTTTTTTTTTTTGCAGGACAGCGAGGAGCTGCAATTCATTCAGTCCTGGCTGTGCTCCGAATTCATTAGTGGGTTTTTTTTCGGCAACGTGTGGTGCTCAGAAGTAGAATCCTCTCTCAAAGCAGGGCACTGCTGTCTTTCTCGTATTATAGTCATAATAATAACCAAAAACAAACCCGAGGAAGTAAAACCACCAGGGAGGCCCTCCTCTTTAATTAAGGCTTTCTAATGAGCCTCAATCTCACCATGCAGGGGACTCAGTTCTCCTTTATAAACAGAAGATTATTGATGTGGGGTGTGTTTTCCTTTGCAGTCCTGTTTGCAGCTGCTATTTCTTCTTCATTTCCTTCTCCTGGTGCTGCTCCTCTCTTTGCATGCAGACACACACGGGCAAAGGGTAGGACATCTGGAGGATCCAAACCTCTTTCTTCACTCGGACAGCTTGCAATTCTAAGATTCTTTGGGTGTTATCCAAGGAAATGTACTGTGGACCAGGTAGCTTAATTGGTTGGTAATTAAGGTAAAGTCTTAGGTTCCAGCCCCCAAAAGACAGAATAATGAGCTCTGTTCATCATTTGAGACAGAGCATCTCAAATATTCGCAAATGTATCATTGTTTATGTGAAGAGCGAGGGTCAGATAGGGCAGGATGGTAGTGGCAAAGTACCACTACCAGTGGAACTCAAAACTAGCCCCAGTCTGGTGGGTCTGTGGATTCCTTTTATGAGAAAATGAGAGTATCTTATGCAGGTAAAAATTATTAATCATGTCCTCCTAGCTCACTTACAAATGTGGAACTGAGAAAGTGACCATGGATTTCCATCTTTATTGCTAAAGAGTAGAAAAGAGAGACTTGGTCCTTCTCACTGTCATTTTTGAGATTTTTTTTTCCCTATGAATCTGAGGGTACAGTATAAGGAAAAATGTGACAAACTCAAGCAAAGAGAAATTTGGGCTGCATCTCTGGGAAAAAGAATATAATCATGGTGAGATCCATTAGACTGTGTAATAGTTTCCCAAGGAAATGATGTAAAGCTTGGAGTCACAGTCATTTAAATTTGACCAAACCATGCATTTGCGAGCAGACCCCAGGGAACAATCCTGCATTAAAGAGGGGATGGGAAGGTGATAGGCCAGATGATCTAACAGACCTTTTTCAATGTAATTTCTAGGATTGTAGGATCCTAATTAAAATGAACTATATTGCCTATTATGAGCTTGTTACATTAATATTCAGTAAGGTCTCCAAACAGGTCAAGGGGGTTTCAGCCTTTTCTTCTTTCTATGAAGCCAGTGTCCACTAACTCTCTTAAACATGTACCTGCCACTCACACAGTGATTTCTTTCTAACAATACTTGACAAAGTCTTTAAAAGAAATTAGAGCATATATTAATTATGAATTGAAAATTTTATTCATAGTAGTCCAGTGAAATGAGAAACATGCTTTAATATCTTTGAGACGAGCTGTGACAACAAATATTCTTCTGGCAAATAGCACAGTGCTGAGCTGGTTCTGAACAGTGGAACTGCCTCCACGTAAGTTCCAGGACTGCGCTTCCCCAGCGGCTCAGTGGTAAAGAGTCTACCTGTAGTGCAGGAGATGCAAGAGACGATCCCAGGGCTCAACCCCTGGGACCAGAAGATCCCCTGAAGGAGGGCATGGCAACCCACTCTAGTATTCTTGCCTGGAGAATCCCATGAACAGAGGAGCCTGGTGTGTTACCGTCCATGGGGTCGCAAAAAGCTGGACACCACTTAAGTGACTGAGCACGCACGCATGCAAAATCCAAGACTAAAATCTGATTGCTCACTTACCGTCCTGACTTTTCCCTTTAGCTTTAACTGATGATTGAAAGGGGGTGCTGGTCACTGGAGAAATCTTAGCAGAGGTCCTGCTGTCACAGACCTACCCAGTTTTCCGCTAATGTTGGCCTCTCTTCCCTTGACTGTCCTCTCAAAATGACTCCAGTGAGCAAGTTCACACAAGACCGTGGGTGGGCTGGCAGAACTGGCCTGAGAACCACCGCTGAAGGTGACAGGTCACCGTAGCCCCCAAAGTAGTGACGGTTTAGGGCTGGTGGAAGAGCCAGTGGGTCCATTGCCCACGTGCTGTTTCAGGTGAATGTAGCTGCAGAATAAGAAGAGAGAGTGGTAACTTGATTCATCCTGAGGATTCTCCCAAAAGGTTCTTAAAAAAAAAAAAAGGGAGCATAATTGCTTTACCACACTGTGTTCATGTCTGCTCTACAACAAAGTGAGTCAGCTATACGTGTGCACATGGCCCCTCCCTCTTGAACCTCCCTCCCACCCCCATCCCACCCCTCCAGGTCATCACAGAGCACCCAGCTGAGCTCCCTCTGCTATACTGCAGGTTCCCACTAGCTATCTATTTTACACACAGTAGTGCTCTTGCCTGGAAAATCCCATGGATGAAGGAGCCTGGTGGGCTGCAGTCCATGGGGTCGCAAAGAGTCAGACACGACTGAGCGACTTCACTTTCCCTTTTCCCTTTCCTGCATTGGAGAAGGAAATGGCAACCCACTGCAGTGTTCTTGCCTGGAGAATCCCGGGGACGGGGGAGCCTGGTGGGCTGCCGTCTCTGGGGTCGCACAGAGTTGGACACGGCTGCAGTGACGCAGCAGCAGCAGCAGCAGCAGCAGCATATATATCAATGCTACTCTCCCAGTTCATCCCACCCCCCCTTTCCCCTGCTATGTTCACATGTCCATTCTCGATGTCTGTGTCTCGATCCCTGCCCTGAAAATAGGTTCATCTCCTTTGTTGATGTCCCCAAAATGTTCCCGATAGACCACAGAACCCTAGACACTAGCAGCAGAGAATATCAAGCTCTACCGAATTTAAATTCAGAAACTGGGCTTTTATTGGCCTGCAGACAGTTTCCGTGGAAATTGGAGAGATCACCTTGCAAGATCGCAGGGGTGTGCCGTCGGGTAGGTAGGAGGACGGGGAAGGCCCTGTTCCTTCAGGAATCAGCGGGGGTCATCTCACTATGCAGCTGTCCCTGGCTCCTTCAGGCAGATCCCGGGAGTTCCCATTTCCATTACAGTATTTCTAATACATAATTGACAGTATGCAGAGCAAATCCTATAGGCAAGGGAGAGACCGTTACGTCATCTGTTTTCCCCCTGAGTATAGCTCAGTTCCTGACATAGAAGGCACTTAATGAAAACTTGTCAGGTTATTACAGTGCTATCATAGAACCTTGGCGTCTTCATCTGTGAGGGGGCATAATACTACTAACTCAAATGGCTGTTCTCAGGATTAAATGTCAGAATAGACGAAGTTCTTAGGACAGCAGCCAGCACTTAAATAACATAGTTCATCTCCCCCACTGTTTGGGGTGTTGGAAGATTATTTCTGGTTCTGATAGATAATCGGCAAAAAATGCTTTTTAAAACTGTAAATAAACCAGAAATGGTGCAACTTAAATTTTCCGTTGTAGTTCTATTAGGTTTCCAGAATAAGTCAGCATTTGTACTCCACTTAGCGCAGCAGAGGTGATACCAGCTCCGGCGATAAGTTCCAACTCATTCAATCTTCTCTTCATCATATGCCATAAATATATGAGGGAGATTTCTGAGATATTCAGGCTTGACTCTGTTTCACACATCCATGAGATAAACTTGGAGACTGAGTAAGCACTTCTCATCAGTAATGATAAAAATGACTATTGGGAAGGGGCCCTGTTGATTGACGGTCAGAATTTCACTTTTGTTGTCCTAGAATATCTTCAGGCTCTCCCTCTAAATGCCCCTAGAAGCATCTCCTTCTTTGCTTTATTTCTACAAAACAAAGAGTTCCTAGGGGGTGACTTGTCAAGGAGGTTTATGATGTCGAAAAGCACCAGAGTGTGATACTGGGTTTGCAAGGCCATCTGTGGACTGACTGCTTGGCAGGAACTCACAAAAGGATGTCTGCTTCTACCCAAAGCCAAGTGGGCCTTAGGAAGCATCACTATGAACAAAGCTAGTGGAGGTGATGGGATCCCAGTTGAGTTATTTCAAATCCTGAAAGATGATGCTGTGAAAGTGCTGCACTCAACATGCCAGCACATTTGGAAAACTCAGCAGTGGCCACAGGACTGGCCACAGTTTTCATTCCAATCCCAAAGAAAGGCAATGCCAAAGAATGTTCAGACTACCACGTAATTGCACTAATCTCACAGGCTAGTAAAGTAATGCTCAAAATTCTCTAAGCCAGGCTTCCGCAATATGTGAACTGTGAACTTCCAAATGTTCAAGCTGGTTTTAGAAAAGGCAGAGGAACCAGAGCTCAAATTGCCAACATCTGCTGGATCATGGAAAAAGCGAGAGAGTTCCAGAAAAACATATATTTCTGCTTTATTGACTATGCCAAAGTCTTTGACTATGTAGATCATCACAAACTGTGAAAAATTCTGAAAGAGATGGGAAAACCAGACCACCTGACCTGCCTCTTGAGAAATCTGTATGCAGGTCAGGAAGCAACAGTTAGAACTGGACATGGAACGACAGACTGGTTTCAAACAGGAAAAAGAGTACATCAAGGCTGTATAATGTCACCCTGCTTATTTAACTTAAATGCAGAGTACATCATGAGAAACGCTGGGCTGGAAGAAGTACAAGTTGGAATCAAGATTGCTGGGAGAAATATCAATAACCTCAGATTTTCAGATGACACCACCCTTATGGCAGAAAATGAAGAAGAACTAAAGAGCCTCTTGATGAAAGTGAAAGAGGAGAGTGAAAAAGTTGGTTTAAAAGCTCAACATTCAGAGAACGAAGATCATGGCATCTGGTCCCATCACTTTATGGCAAATAGACGAGGAAGCAGTGGCTGACTTTATTTTATTTTTCTGGGCTCCAGAATCACTGCAGATGGTGATTGCAGCCATGAAATTAAAAGATGCTCACTCCTTGAAAGGAAAGTTATGACCAACCTAGACAGCATATTCAAAAGCAGAGATATCACTTTGTCAGCAAAGGTTCGTCTCGTCAAGGCTATGGTTTTTCCAGTGGTCATGTATGGATGTGAGAGTTGGACTATAAAGAAAGCTGAGCACTAAGAAACTGATGCTTTTGAACTGTGGTGTTGGAGAAGACTCTTGAGAGTCCCTTGGACTGCAAGGAGATCCAATCAGTCCATCCATCCTAAAGGAGATGAGTCCTGAGTGTTATTTGGAGGGACTAATGCTGAAGTTGAAACTCCAATCCTTTGGCCACCTGATGCAAAGAGCTGACTCATTTGAAAAGACCCTGATGCTGAGAAAGATTGAAGGCAGGAGGAGGAGGGGATGACAGAGGATGAGATGGTTGGATGGCATCACCGACTTGATGGACATGAGTTTGGGTGGACTCCGGGAGTTGGTGATGGACAGGGAAGCCTGGCGTGCTGTGGTCCATGGGGTCACGAAGAGTTGGACACGACTGAGCGACTGAACTGAACTGAACTGAACCAAAGCCAGGTTTCCACTTTACCACCAGCTCTGCATTTTACCTGTTACATCACTGCAGCCCCTCGGCTCAATCCTTGCAGCTGCCCTGATTGCTATACCAGGCAATGGAGCCGTAAGGAGCAAAGTGGAGGCCGAGAAGAGGAGAAGGTGAACATCACCAGCACTCAGTTGTCACTTGAAGGCATTTCTGAGGCTGATCCCCTCCTGCTCTGCTGTAGGCGCAGTACCTGGCGATGGATCTGGCTCTCCACCCCCAAGCCCCATGCCCGCCCTTGTCTATCACCCCTGGGTTCCCAGTTCTTCCATGTCTCATCTCTCAGCCATGTGAAATCTGTGTTGTTCTGGAGGCAGTGAGCTACTGCCTTCTCTTTTTCCTGCTTTTAATTCCAGCTGAACTCTGGACTTCTGATACTAAATCGTCATGGGAATTGCCTCCTCGAAGGGCAGAAATGTCCCTACTCCTGCTCTGTTGCCCCAGCTGCTGCCCTCTGCTGGCCATCCGTGAGTACTGTGGTCAACCCTTTGTCACCTCTTGCATGGAACAGGAAATCTTGTCTTTGCTCTTTCCTCATTCTCATGCTTTCCTAACCTTCTTTTTAAAAAATTTGGTTGCACACTCTCAGAATTTTTCAAGCAACACTGGAACACCTGGTATCCTCATGCTCCCAGTGACCATCTCCTGGATCTGCCGTAAAGCATTCCCCACTGCATCCAACACTGGCCGGGCCCATGGTTGAGCTGATCCATAGTGACCTTGCTGAAATGGTTATGGAGCACTGCCTGAGGCTGGTGGGTGTGGGCTTTAAAAATTGGAGGATTTTATGTTAGAGCAGGGTTTCTCCAAATTGCATCATTGACATTTGGGACCAGACCATTCTTTGTGATGTGGCTGTCTCCTATGGCTTGAGGATTGTTTAGTATCATCACTGGCCTCCACTTGGCTGACCTCCCAGACAACTAAAAACGTCTTCTCCAGACACTGCCAAGTGTCCCCTGGGGAGCAAAATCCTCACTGCTGAGAATTGCTGCATTAGGGGGGATAGAGCAGGAGGCCCGCCTTCCTCAGAGGGATTCTAAACGCTGCAAGTGCAGGTCTAGTCTCTGGGCCATTCAGGGCTTTGCAGGACACTTTCTGCAGAGATGGACACCCAGCTGCTGAATGTGCTGTGGGGAGTGGGGCGGTCGCACCGAGAGTCTTTCTCATGAAGGTTGTTGATGGATCCTCCTGGTTCCTGCCTCCTGTCCCACTGGAGCGCTCACCTCCCTCAGGCCTGAGCGCTACCTTCTGAGCCTTCCTGAGCCTCATTGCTCAGTTGTATCCTGCCTTCTGTTCCTCTCTCGGCCGCCACCTCTGGTGCTCTGGGCAGCTGTGACCCCCAGCCTTCATACACCTTCTCCATCCGCTTTCTCTCCACCGTTGATTGGACATAAACCTCTTGTGTGAAGAAACTTCTCCCCTTTTCTACATCACTATGGGTTTATAACAAGATAGTCTCTTACAACACTAGTTATAATCTCTTAAGAGAGGAGGAGAAGTTAACCATGCGGTGCTGACTGGTTTTTCTTTAACCAGAAGTCATTCCTCCCACTTGCCTTCTCCTCCTAGAAGCCCCTTGTCTGTCTACCTGGGCCCAAGCAGCACTCTGGTCTTATAGCTCCACCACAGGTTCTTAGATTGTCTATCTTTTGTCAGCCTTCCCGACTGGACAATAGCTCTTTAATTCAAGCATCCTTTTTCATCCCTAACATCTCCAGTGCTGAGGCCAGGGGTGCTCGCAGTGCAGAGGACATGCTTAGCAAAGGTCATTGAATGCACAGATATCTTCAGCCTTGGGGAAAAAAATTCCCTAATTGAAATTCAGCAGCTGTAGACTTTCTTGAACTTTAAGAAAGCTGAAGACAAAAGACTTTGGGGTTTTTTTGTCTGCGTTTCTCCTCCTGTCTCTGCTTTAATTTGTCAGACGCTGCATTCAGCCTCTGGGGTTGCGCAGAAGCTCAGACTGGAAATCTCCTGATGTTTGTGATCCGCTGCATTCTACACTGGGATGAAGTCCACTCCTCTGACGTCCCAGCTGGCATACCCTGCTGATATTGCCACGGCACTAATGCTGCAGATTAATGACATACCCTGACAGAGAGACACCTTTTTCCCAGTTGTGACTAATGCGATATTGATGGCGTCCCCTTAGACAGCCATCTAAATATAGATACAGCAGGATGAGCTAAGAGAAGAAAATGCAAATATCAGTTTCTTTGTGTAACAGTTCCATAATATTTTCTGGGAGCCAGCCCAACATTATGAAAATCACTGAGAAGAATCAGACAAGCTTTTCTTCCGAGGGCACTTTTAATTTGCAAAACCACCATCATTGTCAGCTTTGATTAATATTTATCAGTACGGATCACGGTTCATTTTATTAACTCTTCCCCAGGACTATTAAACTCCAGAACAGTTATGTTACAATTGAGGAAGCAGAGGTCTAAAGAGGTTGGAAACTTGCTTAAGGCCATGTGGTAAATCTGGTATCAGATTGAGACCGGGAGGCACAGATCTTTAGTATTCAGTTATGGGCGCTAGTGGTAAAGAAGCTGCCTGCCAGTTCAGGTAGATGTAAGAGACACAGGATTGATCCATGAGTTGGTAAGATCCCCTGGAAGAGAAAATGGCAACCCACTCCAGTATTCTTCTGGAGAATCCCATGGACAGAGGAGCTTGGCAGACTGCAGTCCATAGGACTACACAGAGTTGAATATGACTGAAGCAACTTAGCACACACACACACACCTCTCTGAGAAGGGCTGCGGCTCTGGGTAAGCTCTGGGGGTGGGGGATTGCCTCACCTTGGTTCACCCACCAGACAAAGTGATGCCACCTGGTAGCTCTCCCAGACTCTCACAAGGAGCTAGCTTTTGAAATGAAGAGGAAGCCAGCTTTTTTTCCTGACATGCATCACCTCTCTCACTGAAGGAAGAGACCCTCTGCTGCCTGGATTGTGCACTGGGGCATGTCACAGTCTAGACAGCATATGAGAGACAAAAGGCTCACTTGTCATCCGCCTTTCACTGGATGGAGAGACAGCCTGAAAGCTCTGTGAGACGCTGCCCCATGTGTGAACTGAGAGGAGCATACGTAACGGTTCTAAGCCAGGGGCCATGTGTGACTGTGGCGCTAAAAGTGGGGCTAAATGGAGATTTGCTCGAGGTTTAGGAGACAGGTTCTAGGGTCAGATGCCAAGACTGAATCCATAAGGTCATCTTGCCTGCCTCCATCCACCCTGGTCCCCTGCTCCTTGGTGCTTCCCTTTGCACCCTGGCTGGGTCCCTATCCCATCAGAAGCTTCCTGGGAGGAAGTCACCTTCTTATTCTCTGCTATAGCCCTTGAGACAGGCAGGGGAGGAAGCACACCTGCCTCCTGGGGAGCAAGGACACATGTGCAGAGCAGTCTGGGATTGTGATGCACCCACCTGGAGCCGCTGCTCAATGGTCAGACAAATCACACGCCTGTTTCCCATCCCCGCTCTGCCTCCTCCTCCCCTCTATGGATATGGCTTTCTGTGAGTGCTCAGGAAAGGAACGTTATCCAAAGCCAGGGACAAAAGTTGAAGCCTGCTTGCAGCCTGCCCCTAGCTAGCTGTGTGACCTTAGGCAAGTTCCTTAACCTCTCTGAGTCCTCATTAAAATGAGAATGGTAGCACGCATCTCATCTATGATGCAGGGTCAAATGAGATACTGAACACTGTATAGAAAGGATGCTCCTCGAACATGAGTGACGGTGATGATACCTTTACATCAGCTATGTCAGGTATACCCTTACTGTCCTAAGCTGAGGTTGAGACACAGAGCCCCTTAGGCAGCCCCCTTAAAGAAAGAGCTGACTTACTTTTCATTTCAAAAGCTTGCTCCTTGTGAGAGTCTGGGAGAGAGTCTGTGATTATGGATAATTATTATAACTATGAGGATTGGCTGCCCTTCTTGTCTCATTATGCTCTGTCAGATAGAAAGACTAGGATGTGCCAATCTATCACCCTGGCAATAATTAAGCACTTATAACATTTAGGTAGACCTGTGGAGCATAGAAAAACAGACCTCACACCATCCCTCCTCCTAAAGAATAAACTAGAAAAACAAGGCAAGAGTTGAAAATATAATATCTTCTGGGGCCAGCAGTATGCAACCTTTTAGAAATGCCACAGTCTCTTGAGCACCAAAGTGTCTAGAAAGTACATTTTATGTTGCTCTGCAGTGCTGCCCCCTGAATATCACTCCTTAACAAAGGCTCTCTTTTTCCCTTAACAGAAGTAAGGACCAAAAGCAAACTTCTGATTTAAGTCAAGAGACCTCCTGCCCTCTTGCTCAAGACTCTCCTTGTGGATCCTCCTTTAATCTTGAGTTTGAATGGAATGAGTCCTTTCTCTTCCTAAGCCCATCATCCAGACACTCATGACACTCACTAGCTGTGGCCCCTGTCTCCTGTTCACTGGCCCCCTGTCCCCAACTCCCGAAGCCAGTACCCCATAACACACGTGCCTTTTCTCCACTCTGCTTCGTAGGTGGCCTGGTTGTTCTCTAGCCCTATTAATAATAGCTTTTGGCCTGCAAGAGCTCAGACCAATTCAAGATTTGCATAACAGTCCAAAGCAACAGAGGATTTGTCATAAGGCAGCGGGTGATTAATCGCCAGATGAACTGCACAGACAGCCTCCTTGTTACAAGAGTGGAGCCTCCTTGGGTCCTTTTTGGGGAGAAAGCAGAGCATGCATCATAAACAAGCACAAATGAACAAGCTGACTCAGAGGAAAGAGGTCCGAATGGACAGAGGAAATCTGAGGAACTGGCCCCTGAGGGGTCAGTGACCAGCTGTGCCATACAGGAAGTATCGGGCCATGAAAAGTCACTGCCATTTTAATAAGTCAAAAGCAGTTGAATATTGATTATTTCACATGATTAAACTTAAACATTTTGGGATTTAGTAAGCATTTTTTATTGTATTTTTAATTGGAGGATAATTGCTTTACAATATTGTGTTCAATTCAGTCGCTCAGTCATGTCCAACTCTTTGCGACCCCATGAATCGCAGCACGCCAGGCCTCCCTGTCCATCACCAACTCCCTGAGTTCACTCAGACTCATGTCCATCGAGTCTGTGATGCCATCCAGCCGTCTCATCCTTGGTCATCCTGTTCTCCTCCTGCCCCCAATCCCTCCCAGCATCAGAGTCTTTTCCAATGAGTCAACTCTTTGAGTGAGGTGGCCAAAGTACTGGAGTTTCAGCTTTAGCATCATTCCTTCCAAAGAAATCCCCGGGCTGATTTCCTTCAGAATGGACTGGCTGGATCTCCTTGCAGTCCAAGAGACTCTCAAGAGGCTTCAAGACCACACTTCAAAAGCATCAATTCTTCGGCGCTCATCCACACGAGTCAGCCATTGGTATACATGTGTCCCCTGAGTCTGAACCTCCCTCCCACCCCATCTCACCCCTCTAGCTTGTCACAGAGCCCTGGGTTTGAGCTCCCTACACTAGCTATCTATTTTACATATGGTAATGCATACACTTCGATGTCACTCTTTCAATTCATCCCTCCCTCTCCTTCTCCCCTTGTGTCCAAGTCTGTTCTGTGTCTGCATCTCCATTGCTGCCCTGCCTCGTTTCGTGAAAAGTTAATGTGGCTCTTTCTGTCAGTTAGAAGATGAGTCTGGAGCACAGTTTAGCTTTCTTGTTTGGCCATTAGTACTGACAGCTAACATTTGTTGCCTCCTTTCTATGTACCTTACACACTACATGGTTTGCCTTATTTCAAACTCATGAAATCTGTCAATTAGATCATTTTTATTCTTGTTTTACTGAGGAACTGAGGCTCAGAAAAGTTAGTTAACTTGCCCAAAGTTATACAGTTGGAAAGTGGTGGAACTGAGAATAGGGCTTGAACCCAGGATTCTTCTAGCTCCAGAGTCCACATCTTTAAGGTAATAGAGCTTCCTGAGGATACATCATGGATGCTTTGTTGCTCAAACCTTAGCTGCTCAATCAGCTTTCCTATTTATAGCTGATGTTCAAGAAACCTTTATTGAATCAAACTAAACACACACATCCAAAGGTTCAGTCACTGTATCTTCTTCCAAAGCACAGGTATACTAACTGCTTATGCAGCCCCTCCAAAACATTTCCCTTTCCTGTACACAGTTACTAGGTATCTCTGAACCACATTTTCTCTTCCAATAAATATTTAGTGAATATATACTATGTGAAAAGCCTCATTCTTTCTGCTCTCATGTCCTTAATTTCTTCCATTAAAAATATACATATGCACACACATCTTTGCCAGCCTCTATACTCTGAAAGCACAAAACTGAATGAATGAGATCTCCTGCTTCCCATGAACTCAGAGTCAAGTAGAGGAAGTAAACCATAAAACTAAGCCAGAAAAACCATAAAACTAAGCCAGTCACTGTCCAACAGTGTGAACTGGAGCAAAATAATAGAGGAAGGGATGTGGTACACAGGGTAAGATGTCAGGAGACAGGATGGACCGCAACGGCATCCAGGGGCCTTCACAGAGAGCTACGCTTGACAGCTCTCCAAGCCCCGATGCCATGTGAGGCATGCAGCAGGCGTGGAGTACATTTTGATAAAAAGAATCACATTGAATAAACCTAAAGTTTGAGAGGGACGTGACATGGAACGTGGCTTGAGAGTTTATAATGTGGATTTTTCTCTGCTGAGCACTGGAGAAGTTTAAAGAGAAGAGCTCGGGCTCAGATTTACTGGGTATGTGGCTGGTATGCGTGAGATAGAAGATGAGGTGGAAGGAGATGAACGTGCTGAATGAGACCACTGCTTGTCACCCCAAAAGCAGGGACAGGATGGAGGAGGGGTGCATGTCTTGCAGGGGATGAGGGAGAGAGGTCCCAGGGCCACTAGCCCATGGTATCTGGTGTTCTCTAGAACTTCTCTGGTTGCTTTCTTTATTTTGGTGTTTATATTTATATCCTACTTTCTAAATTTGAGATGGTTTGTATTACAAGAAACATGTATTACAAGTTTACTATTTTTGTTTTAAATTAAATTTTTTTAATTGAAGTATAGTTGGTTTACAACACTGTTTCAGTTGTACAGAAAAGTGATTCGATTATACATATTTTTTCAGATCCTTTTCCATTATAGATTATCACAAGACACTAAGTATAGTTTACTATGCTATACAGTAAATCCTTGCTATTTGTTTTATCTGTTAGTCCCATATTCCTAATTTATCCCTCTCATCTCTCTTTCTTCTTTAGTAATCATAAGTTTGTTTTCTATGTCTGTGAATCTGTTGCTGTTTTGTAAACAGATTCATTTGTATTGTTTTTTAGATTCCATATATAAGCAATAACATAGTATTTGTCTTTTTGTTTCTGACTCACTTCTTTTAGTATGATAATTTCTAGGTCCATCTACGTTGCTGCAAATGGCAATATTTCATTATTTTTATGGTTGGGTAAAATTCCATTGTGTGTGTATATAGGTGAATACATATTGCTTCTGGTAATAAATATATTAAAATAGAAACAGGTTAGGTATAACGCAGAAAGATACACTGTATATTGTATATATGCATATATAAATAATATATCAGAAAGAGAGAGAGAGAGTCTGAAACCATAGTCTAGGCCAACTCTCTACGAAGTATTAAGTTCGATTCTAAGCTTCCAAGCAGCCAAAGCGAAAAGCACAGACTAGAGTTATTTAGTATTGCTTTTTTCACTTTTCACTTTCATGCACTGGAGAAGGAACTGGCAGCCCACTCCAGTGTTCTTGCCTGGAGAATCCCAGGGATGGAGCCTGGTGGGCTTCCGTCTATGGGGCCGCACAGAATTGGACACGACTAAAGTGACTGAGCAGCAGCAGTTTTTTTTAGGAGAGACAATGTTTTCTTTGGTACTAAATTCTAAAAAGGATTCTGAAGCTGGACCTTATTTGCGGTGCTAACAACAACTGCATCCACATTTCCTTCCCACCTGTCCTCAGATGCCTCCTCCTCCGGGAGCTCGCCTCCTCTGGGAGCTCGCCCGTCTGAATCTGCACCCTGCTTTCAAGCGCTGGAGGAAACACACCCTCTGCTTGTGCACCACATCTAGATCTGCTTAGTGTCTGCTTCGGCTTAGTTACGACTTAAGGTTACCTTTTCAATTCCCATCAGGAATGGGTACAGCACAGGGAACTCTGCTTAATGCGCTGCGGTGACCTGAATGGGAAGGAAGCCCAACAGGGAGGGGATCCAAGTACAGGGATGGCTGATTCACTTTGCTGTACAGTATGAACTTACGTAACCTGGGAAGCAACGAGACTCCTATAAAAATGGAAAAAAACAAATGAGTATGGATGCTAACACATGAAAAGTCCTTCTGTATTTACTGGAAAGCTAGACACTGTCAAGTCTTCATTCCACAAGTACTACCGAGAACCCACTCTAGGCAGCACGTATTTAGGCAAAGATTGTGTACCAGGGAACCCCACAGGTGAAGTCCTCGCGCTATGGAGGCTGTATTTTTGTGGGGTCAGGTACCGACTGGGAAGACAAGGAGCAGGCTACGGGGACCGTGTGTGCTGCTTTGGGGCTGGCTTGCCCAGGAAGCCTCCTTTACACAGCTCAGCTTTCATCCCATGACTTCCTATCAGACTACATCACCTTTTCCTTAGCAACAGATCACAGAATAAACATTACAGAATCAAATACCTTTCACCACGTTGACCTCTAAGGATGGCAGGAAAATGTTCTGCTACTATTTGAGGCAGAGGTTTTTGCCAAATTGCTCGTAACAAAAATAACCATTCATACCAGTCTGGTCATTTCAATGGTAAATCTAATCTGAACCTAAGCTGCTGAATCCACGCTCTTTCTGAATTCCCTTCCAGGGTGTCAGAATAGAGTTATTTATGCAGCACTTATATGGGTCATGCCCTCAACATATGTTAGCCTGTGGAAAGTGATTCTTAGTAATCATGAAAGGAAAGCGGCAATAGAGCAGATGGTTAAGAAGCTCGGTTTTAGGGTCAGATTGCCTGGGTCTACACCCGAACCCTAAGAATTCTTAGCTGGCGATCTTAGGCAAGTTAATTGACCTTAGATTGGTCTTTTTACTTGTAATAATAATAAATACCTCAGAAGGTTGTTGTGAGAATAAAGTAGTTAACATATAGGTAAAAGACACTTAGAATATATCTGGCATAAAACCCTTAACAAGTGTTTATGATTATAGCTCCAGTTCACAGATGGGAATATTGAGGCTCTGAGAGATTAAGTAACCTGAGTTCATACAGGTAACGAATGACAGATTTAGAAACTAAACCTAGGCTTTCTGACTCTAAATTCATGCTCTCTCTGCTATGACTGCCTCTGTCACCATCAATGGGAATTAAAATAATGTTTCCAATAAGAGATTTAGATCCAAATAACAGTAGCAAAACAGAGGCACTCATGAGAAACTGAGGTCATGTTTTACTGGTGACGATCAACCAGCAATATTGATCAAGTGCTACTATGCCCCTCGGCCTCCCACTCAATAAACAGTGGTAGCTCAAAGCAAGTGGATTTAGCCTTTGCCTGAGTTTTCCTCTTCATTCCTTCATTTGTTTGTTTGTATAACATTCACTGAGCTGTGGGGGGTTCACAGGAACAGATGAAATGATTCCAGTCTCAGTCTGGGGAAGAAAGGGCAGAAAACATACAAATGACAAACCAGCAGAGAAAATGGTCCAGTCACGACAGAACTGGAACGAGAAGGATGAACAGTTTGTCCCGGGTGGGACTAGTCTCAAACAGTTTGGTCTGGCCCCTGCAGGAAGTGACCAACGTAAACTAGCTTGGGTTCTCTGAAACTATCATGTCACATTTAAGTCCCAGAGAATGAAAGGACAGTGAATAAATTTACGGGTAAAAGCATTACAAATTCAGTGCATGTTTTAGAAATTAGGTTTTATGTGATGACTCCACATTTGTAACATGTTTTTAATCCATCAGTGTTTGTATGGGGAAAAAATCTGAATTAGAAACTTTCATGCTGAAAAAGCTCTTTGGTTCAGTAACTTGTATAATTCAGGGTGAGGTCAGAAAATTTTAACAGGATAGATTTAACAAAAAAGAGTTGTTAACCAGATACGTTGTTAACTAGGCAACTGAAGCTGTAAAAAGAAAACTCTATAGTTTCACGGGGACTTCCCAGGTGGCACTAGTGGTAAAGAACCCACTTGCCAATGCAGGAGACCTAAGAGACATGGGTTTGACCCCTGGCTTGGAAAGATGCCCTGGAGGGGGAAAATGACAACCCACTCCAGTATTCTTTCCTGGAGAACTCCATGGACAGAGGAGCCTGGTGGACTACAGTACATGGAGCTGCAGAGTCAGACACGACTGAGGGACTCAGCACACAGCAAGGCAGGGTAGAATGGAGGTAGTGACTGCAGGAAGGTGTTCCCACCTCTATGGGGTGTGGGAGGGGACAAGGGAAGAGGTTGGAGATATTAAAATTTAGAAGCTGGCAATGGGGTTTTCTAGGTACTGGGACCCACACCTCTGAGGAGAGGGTGCTAGCCCAGGCTGGCGTCTCCCTGGAGACACAAAGAGGCTGGTTCTGTAAGGGTTAGTGAATTTGCAAACTGGACTCAGCTGCTACAGTAGAAAAGTGGAGATGCATTTCTGGACTGTTCCTCACCGGAAAAGGAAGCAGCAAGCCCCTTCTTCCTCTCCCAGTTTTCTTCCACTTTCTAGCACTCCCTTTGGTAGAGCCTAAGCGGAACTAGTTGGCAATATGAATATGAGCAAAACACAGGGGTGAACATGGAGTCAGCCTTCGTTTTCAGCCTAGAAGGGAAGACAGACATGGAAACCAGAAGGCACAATATGGAATATATGATATGAGAAGGCTGTACATGTCTGAAGGGAGCATTGAACTGAAGTGATTATTTTCAAGGGAGCAGACAGGAAAGATTTCATGGCTAATTCCTGAACTGAGCCTTTAAAGGTGAGTCAGGCAGTACTGTTCACTCACGAGAGCATTCCATATAAGAGCAACCTGGACAAAGATATATGAGCAGGAAGGAGTGGGGTACATTCAAAGGTCATGAAAATAATGCTGCCTGGCTGGACTGTGGGATAAGAAATGATGGATGTGGTAAGAGATACAGTTCGTGCAGTAGGCAGGGGTCAGATCAGGAAGACTTTCCTGTGCCGGCTGAATTGCTTGAACTCTGTCTTACAAGTAGTAAAAGATTTCAACTAGGGGAGGAATGTGAACAGCAGTGTGTATGGATGACGATGCTCATTTATTAGTATCATGCGGAAGAATTATGGGAGAGCAAAGGAGAACAGTGATGGAACCCCAGAGAGAAAACCACACCGGAGTCTGAGTTATTGGTTGAGGTCACTGGATAGATGGCAGCACCGTTCTCCAAAATGGGAGGTTAGTGGAGGTTGCTCTATGGGTGAGGGATGATGATGACTTAAGTGTTGTGCACATGGATATTTCAAATGATGAGGAGAGTTCCTTAAAAGGAAGTTGAGTTGATGCTGAACTCACCTTTAATAGGACTCTACAAGTGGATGACATCAACTACTGCCTTCCTAAGAAAGTGTTGCTCATCAAGAGGATGGAAACCATTCAGTGATTCCAGAAAAGATCTCCAGGATCTTTGACACTTACAGAAGATGTAGTCATCATTTCCCATATTATCATATTTTCCTTCTGCCCACATGATGATAGCATGTTCTGTGTTAGCAATATGGCAGGTAGCCACAAAGATTGACATGTGAATGATTTGTCCTGGTGCTTCATGACTAACCCCTTAATGTAAATTCTGAACTGAAACTTCCTAAGTAAATGTCCAGAAAATTCTTTTAACAATATATTATCTTGTGCCTGAAGTGAATTCAAATCTCAGGTGATGATGTTACTGCCATTTTTAACTTCTTGGAAGGAACCGCTATTAATGCTGCTTTAGTCAGCTACTGTTATTATTAGAGCCTACGTTTTAATTTTTCCAGGTCTTCTTCATTGACATAGCAAAGATACAAATAGAAGTCATTGAAAGTCAGCCCTGCAATACAGTTGTTCTTTATAAGGATTTCTAGAAGACTGGCTCTTGGTCTTATTTTTATTTTCATTCAAATCATCTTCCTTTACACACAACATTGTCACTTGAAAGAAAGAGGAGGGAATAACTTGTGGACACTTAGAGGGGCCAGAGATGTCCCAGAATCAGCAGGGGCCACCTCATCTGTCTTGTCCCTTCACTTCTGTGACTTCTCTTAATACACATCCTTATTCACCATTCAGTCATACAACCATTCAGCACTGCTCTGCAAAGTGCACTCTAAACCACCGCTTCGGGATTTCCCTGGTGGTCCAGTGGTTAAGAATTTGCCTTCCAATGCAGGAGGGGAGCAGGTTCCATTCCTGGTCAGGGAACTATGATCCTACATGCATCTTGGCCAAAAAACCAAAACATAACATAGAAGCAATAAGGGAACCAAATCCATAGAGACTTTACAAAATTGCTTTAAAACAAAACAAAAACCACCTCTTTCTCCCTGGCTACTCAAACCCATAGCAACTCTGAGTTCCTGCAACATCAGGACTGTAGAGCTTTGCTAGCCCTGAAGTGTCAGTATGGAGCATGCTATAGCAACTTTCCATGGGTATAATCTGTCCTCCTAAATAGAGTGCAAATCTCAGGAGGGCAGAGACTCTCTCAGCTACCCAGTTTATGTAACTTGTGCATACATTACTTCAATGATAGCCTTGACCCAAGGTCTCCTGGGCTAACCCCTAGGGGTCACAGTATTTACTTAGTGGCTGATCTCTGTCCTCTGCTGTTTACACTCATGCCTCCTGTAACACAGAACAGGAGTGTTGAGTAAGCTGCTTCCTTTCCTTAATCACCCCGTTTGTCTTATTTATTCCTTCCCACAGGTGAGCCACTTTTTAAAATTTGCACCATATTTTATTAACTCTCTGTCTCCCAGTAACATAAAACACATACCTCAAGATACACACTGTTTGATAAATGGAATATTCCACAGCTCTTGGAAGGAATTCAGCCGCCATAAAAGTTAATGTGTTTAGTTCATAAAGAAAAACTCTCCCCACGCACAAGGGTAGCTTGGAAATTGGCGTATTCGCTTTATGACCTCGTTTATTAGCCAGAATGATGCCTTGTTTGGTCTCAGAAATTTGTTTAGGATCATTAGGAAAGGGCTGCTGGGTGTCCCTCACTGTCAATTTATACACTAGCCTTGCACACAAACTCTGGAAATGAAGACTAAGGAAAATGTAGTTTTTATTTCTTCTAGGCTGTAATTTCTTTCCTCAAACCAGTTATAGTTACAGATATTCTGAGCATCTTTGCAAGACTATGTTGGTTTATGATTCCCACTTTGGAAAGGGGAGCATTTTTACCAACAGTAGAAAGAGACTATTTAGGATACAATGGCTCCTTAGAAAAGTCAATGTCAGAACTGGGCTCTAAGGATTTCCTTGATGGCCCAGTAGTTATTCTTTGCCTTCCAGTGCAGGGTTGCAGGTTCAATCCCTGGACAGGGAGCTAGGATCCCACATGCCTTCAATCAGAAAATCAAAACATAAAACAGAAGAAATTTTATAACAAATTAAATAAAGACTCTAAAAAACGGTCCACATTAAAGTCTTTTTTTAAAAAAAGAGTTGAGCTCTAATATTACACTATTGAATAATATTTTCCCTTTTAAGTAGTTAGTTCCCTCTGCCCTGAAAAATTAGAAGTATACTACCTTTCCCCTCTGGTGAGATGCTGGCTGTCAGAAATAGAATTTGAAGGAGCACTGAGAAAATATGAGAACTGCTTTTATCTCTTCAGGTGATTTGTCTCTGTCACAGAGGGTGAGTAGGAGAAAAACACCCATATAACTTCTTACTTCAACTCTTCACCACTGATGGTCACAATACCTCCTGTCCCCAAACCACCACTCTGCAAACACAAACATATCATATCTTACCTTTGCTTCTAACCTTGATTTTGTAGCAACAATATGTGTTGGATACAATGAATTTTACCCTCCATCCTGTATTTTAATTGAGTATTGTCTATGTGCAAGAGGATATGATAGGAGAGCCTTTTCTAAGAAGTGGGTAAATCTGCAATATTAACTCTGCTAGCAAGACTTTCTGGGCTACCCCAACCCCATTATTAGTTTGTAATTATTTACTAATGAGGCCAAATGTGCTGATTCTGGGGACTGTTTGAACTTCAGAGGAGACTGATCCAGGGGCTCTGTGTTGTCCTTGATGATCTAATTTTTCAGCCTTCCATGGGTAAGCATCATGACAAGACTGTTTTCTCTCATGGCATCAACAAGGTTGCTGCAGTTCCAAGCTTCAAATCTAAAGCACACTGTCTAGGAAAGAGTCCTTTTCTTTCCAGTTATTTCAATAAAGGTCATGTGGCCATCTCTGAACTAGTGACTATGGCTAGAGTTATGCGCTGCCCTGGTCAGTTTCTGCTAAGGAAAGCCCACCCCTGGCACTGTGAGTCTGATCAGCTTCTCCTGAGATATTTACCTGTCTCTAGTATTCATCTCTCATTCAATATCCTATCATTTCAGGCCAGGCCTTCTTGTATCATGCCTGGTCACTTTCTGAGAATTTCCCAGCTGAATTCAGTGATATCTTTTCTCCATTCAGTTTATTTAGGTGTTGCTCAAAGTTCTCTCATGTACTGTTACCTGCTCTTCATCTTTGCTTCCTCTTCTTTGACATGTTCTAGGATTCTGTTTAGTTCCTCCTACTCATTTCTGCTTTATTGACTATGCCAAAGCCTCTGACTGTGTGGATCACAAGAAACTGTGGACAATTCTGAAAGAGATGGGAATAGAGGTGAATAGAGACCACCTGATCTGCCTCTTGAGAAACCTATGTCAGGAAGCAAATTAGAACTGGACATGGAACAACAGACTGGTTCCAAATAGGAAAAGGAGTACGTCAAGACTGCATACTGTCACCCTGCTTATTGAACTTATATGCAGAGTACATCATGAGAAATGCTGGGCTGGAAGAAGCACAATCTGGAATCAAGATTGCTGGGAGAAATATCAATAACCTCAGATTTTCAGATGACACCACCCTTATGGCAGAAAGTGAAGCGGAACTAAAAAGCCTCTTGATGAAAGTGAAAGAGGAGAGTGAAAAAGTTGGCTTAAAGCTCAACATTCAGAAAACTAAGATCATGGCATCTGGTCCCATCACCTCACTGGAAATAGATGGGGCAACAGTGGAAACAGTTGACTTTATTTTTCTGGGCTCCAAAATCACTGCAGATGGTGATTGCAGCCATGAAATTAAAAGACGCTTACTCCTTGGAAGGAAAGTTATGACCAACCTAGACAGTATATTCAAAAGCAGAGACATTACTTTGCCAACAAAGGTCTGTCTAGTCAAGGCTATGGTTTTTCCTATGGTCATGTATGGATGTGAGAGTTGGACTGTGAAGAAAGCTGAGCGCTGAAGAATTGATGCTTTTGAAGTGTGGTGCTGGAGAAGACTCTTGAGAGTCCCTTGGACTGCAAGGAGATCCATCCAGTTTGGTCATGTATGGATGTGAGAGTTGGACTGTGAAGAAAGCTGAGCGCTGAAGAATTGATGCTTTTGAAGTGTGGTGCTGGAGAAGACTCTTGAGAGTCCCTTGGACTGCAAGGAGATCCATCCAGTCCGTTGTAAAGGAGATTAGCCCTGGGTGTTCACCGGAAGGACTGATGCTAAAGCTGAAACTCCGATACTTTGGCCACCTCATGAGAAGAGTTGACTCATTGGAAAAGATTCTGATGCTGGGAAGGATTGGAGGCAGAAGGAAAAGGGGATGACAGAGGATGAGATGTCTGGACAGCATCACTGACTTGATAGACATGAGTTTGGGTGAACTCCGGGAGATGGTGATGGACAGGAAGGCCTGGCATGCTGCAATTCATGGGGTCACAAAGAGTCGGACACGACTGAGCAACTGAACTGACTGACTGACTGACTCTTTGTAGTACCTATTAGAACTCTCTCCTCCTGGCATGATTATTCCTCAATCTCTCTCTCTTTTTTTTCCTTCAGCCTGTTTTCCCCAGTTACATGGTAATCTCTCCTTCCCTAGGACTCTCAAAACACACACTTCCATGCTCAGAAGTACAATTTCATGCCAGAACACAGACAAATGGCACCAACAGTAGATGTTCCACATTTTAGAGTTGCATGTAAACTGTCTTTACACCTCCAAAATGGCTATGTATGTTTCTTCTACTTCATTACCTTTGCACCTAAAATTTAACCGGCACTGACTCAGTATCTCTTTTCAACAAGTAAGAAAATCAATGAGAACCTTGATGCCCAAATCTTGAGTTCAGGACCTTGAACCAAAACCATAAATCTCACAATGAAATCTCGTCAGTAATAAGGGAATGCAACTTGGGATATGTAAATTACCGTGGTATTCCAATAACCCTCAAGAATTGAGATGCTTATCCTATTCTCAAGATGGAAAGTATCCTTCTTAGGGTTTTAGTCTCCTCCAAGATTTGATCATCAATGTTATTATCCCTCTGATAATTGTGAGACAGATTTTGTACATTTTCCAAAATCTATCAATATTATTTTTTAGGAAATGTTCTGTCCACATATTTCTTTAGTTTGAGGTCACTTCAGTCGGTGAATTTTCCTTATGAACTCTTCCCCATCATTCCAAAAGAAATTCTCTGGAAAATCTATTTTAGAGACATATGATAAGACTCAAGGAACCTATCAGAAAGAACAGATGGTTACTTTTTTGTGAGAAACAAATCCTTTAAAAAAAACTTCTTCTTTTCAAAAAATTAACTGAGAGAGGCTGGCTTAACTCCAATGGTTGTTGAGATCTCTGTCAGTTGTCTCTTTGTTAACACTGATGTCAAATCTGTAGTTCATTGTAAAAATATAATTGTATTAACCCATTAAGGTGCAGTGTTGTCAAACAGGGGCTTGAATAAATACATGAGTGGACAGATGCATGGATATGTATGCCATAAACCAAATAACCTAAATTAAAAATGGTAAAATATAGATGATGTTTTTACAGGTGTGCCCTGTCTACTTCAATTTTTCTCTATGTTTTAAATTTTAAAATTGAAACGTGGACAAACACAGGTCCTTGAACACTGAGATGACCCAGATGAGAGAGGTAGTACATGGACAGACTGTTAGCAGCCTACATCAGTGGTTGGGGTGAGAATCTACATAAGCACAGGGATTATGGGGTAAGAGGTGGCAGTCACTAGGCAGGACAGGGGGAGGTAAACGCTAAAGGTTTCTGCAAAAGATAATCAGAAGGCAGACCATAGAAACAGCTAGTGGAGGATATAAAGTGAAAGTCGTTCAGTCATGTCTGACTCTTTGTGACCTCATGGACTGTAACCCACCAGGCTTCTCTGTCCCTGGAGTTTTCCAGGCAAGAATATTGGAGTGGCTAGCCCTTCCTTTCTTCAGGAGATCTTCCTAACCCAGGGATCAAACCCAGGTCTCACTCATTCCTGGCAGATTCTTTACTGACTGAGCCACCTAAATCCCCTCTAATATACTCCGGTTACTACCATAAATTCCTCTTTTCTAAATGCTCAGGCAGAATGAAAGAGAAAGCTCTACCCCCTGTGTCAAGAGATTTGCCTAAATTATCTCCTTTGCTTTTTGCTGCATGCATGAAAGTGAGTTTTATAGGGTTTCTTCATTTGCTTTTTTGCTATCACAGCATCTCTTACCTTTTTTTCAAGTAAAATCACACGGATCTTCCTTGGGAGGCCAACCCTTGAAGACTGAGCAGAGACCTGGTGCCCTATCTTATCTGGTTAAAGGTGTGGACATATAAGACAAACAAGTAAGGTCAGGGAGGCTCCATCTCCAGGGAATTTGAGTCTTAAGCACAATCAACCATGAATGGAAGATGGTTGGAGCTGACAACACAGAAACCTTGAACAATACATTCATTAGT
>SJYC01073708.1:0-13908 GCA_006408675.1 Madoqua kirkii
TAACTTGCCTTTTGAGAAATCTGTATGCAGATCAGGAAGCAACAGTTAGAACTGGACATGGAACAACAGACTGGTTCCAAATAGGAAAAGGAGTATGTCAAGGCTGTATATTGTCACCTTGCTTATTTAACTTAAATGCAGAGTACATCAGGAGAAACTCTGGACTGAAGAAACACAAGCTGGAATCAAGATTGCCAGGAGAAATATCAGTAACCTCAGATATGCAGACAACACCACCCTTATGGCAGAAAGTGAAGAAGAACTAAAGAGCCTCTTGATGAAAGTGAAAGAGGAGAACGAAAAAGTTGGTTTAAAGCTCAACATTCAGAAAACAAAGATCATGGCATCCGTTCCCATCACTTCATGAGAAATAGATGGAGAAACAGTGGAAACAGTGTCAGACTTTATTATCTGGGCTCCAAAACCACTGCAGATGGTGACTGCAGCCATGAAATTAAAAGATGCTTAGTCCTTGGAAGAAAAGTTATGACCAACCTAGATAGTATATTCAAAAGCAGAGACATTACTTTGCCAACAAAGGTCCGTCTAGTCAAGGCTATGGTTTTTCCAGTGGTCATGTATGGATGTGAGAGTTGGACTGTGAAGAAGGCTGAGCACTGAAGAATTGATGCTTTTGTACTGTGGTGTTGGAGAAGACTCTTGAGAGTCCCTTGGACTGCAAGGAGATCCAACCAGTCCATTCTGAAAGAGATCAACCCTGGGATTTCTTTGGAAGGAATGATGCTAAAGCTGAAACTCCAGTACTTTGGCCACCACATGCGAAGAGTTGACTCATTTAAAAGACTCTGATGCTGGGAGGGATTGGGGGCAGGAGGAGAAGGGGATAACAGAGGATGAGATGGCTGGATGGCGTCACTGACTCGATGAACATGAGTCTGAGTGAACTCCGGGAGTTGGTGATGGACAGGGAGGCCTGGCATGCTGCGATTCACGGGGTCGCGAAGAGTCAGACACGACTGAGCGACTGAACTGAACTGAACTGACACTAGTCAGGAGGAGACACACACCTGCTTCCCGGGCCTTTGCTCTCAGTCACATCCATGGAGTGAGTCTGCCTGTGCCCAGCACGTAAAGGATGCTCAATAGCTTCATCCATACATACAAACAGGTCATCAGAACCTCATTGAAAGCTCAGAAATAAACCCTCGCACCTATGGATACCTTATTTCTGACAAAGGAGGCAAGAGTATACAATGGGGCAAAGACAGCCTCTTCAATAAATGGTGCTGGGAAAACTAAACAGCTACATGTAGAAGGATGAAATTAGAACACTTCCTAACACCATGCACAAAGATAAACTCAAAATGGATTACAGACCTAAATGTAAGACCAGAAAATGTAAAACTCTTAGAGGAAAACATAGGCAGAACACTCGATGACGTAAGTCAAAGCAAGTTCCTCTATGACCCACCTCCTGGTGTAATGGAAATATAAACAAAAGTAAATGAGTGGGACCTGATTAAACTTAAAGCCTTTTGCACGGCAAAGGAAACTATAAGCAAGGTGAACAGACAACCCTCATAATGGGAGAAAATAATAGCAAATGAAACAATTGACAAAGGATTTATTTCCAAAATATACAAGCAGCTCATACAACTCAATACCAGAAAAACAAACAACCCAATCAGGAAGTGAGGAAAAAGACCAAGGCCTAAACAGACATTTCTCCAAAGAAGACATACAGAGGGCTAACAAACACATGAAAAGATGCTCAACATCACTCATTATTAGAGAAATGCAAATCAAAACTGCAATGAAATATCACCTCACTCCAATCAGAATGGCCATCATCAAAAAGTCTACAGACAATGAATGCTGGAAAGGGTGTGGAGAAGAGGGAACATTCTTGCACTGTTGGCGGGAATGTAAATTGATACAGCCACTGTGGAAGACTGTATAGAGACTCCTTAAAAAACTAGGAATAAAACCACCATATGACCCAGCAATCTCACTCCTGGGCATATACCCTGAGAAAACCAAAACTGAAAGAGACACATGTATCCCACTGTTCACTGCAGCGCTATTTACAATAGCTATAACATGGAAGCAACCTAGACGTCCATCAACAGATGAATGGATAAAGAAGTTATGGTACACGTACACAAAGAAATATTACTCAGCCATAAAAAAAGAGCACATTTGAATCAGTTCTAATGAAGTGGATGAACCTAGAACCTATTATACAAAGTGAAGTGAGTCAGAAAGAGAAAGATAAATACTGTATTCTAATACATATATACGGAATCTAGAAAAATGATACTGAAGAATTTACTTACAGGGCAGCAATGGAGACACAGACATAGAGAATAAACTTATGGACATGGGGAGAGGGGAGGAGAGGGTGAGATGTATAGAAAGAGTAACATGGAATTACCATATGTAAAATAGATAGCCAACAGGAACTTGCTATACAGCTCAGGAAACTCAAACAGGGGCTCTGGATCAACCTAGAGGGATGGGATGGGGAGGGAGATGGGAGGGAGCTTCAAAGGGAGGGGATATATGTATACCTATGGCCGATTCATGTTGAGATTTGACAGAAAATGACAAAACTCTGTAAAGCAATTATCCTTCAATTAAAAAACAAAAATAAGACCCCATTGAATGTCAAGTAACACATCCTCAATAGATTTGTGATGGGGTGGGAATACATGAGTAGGGCTAAGGAAGCCACATACATTTTGAAATGATCTTCCTAAGAAGCACACTGTTTATCAGTATTGAATCTTATCTCATTTGAAGTTTCCTGACCCTGTGGAGCTTGAATAATAAGTTATTTTTTAATCTTTGAAATGCAGATGCAGATTAGATGGCAGAACATTACCTCTTCTGTCGTGTCGGGCCTTGGTGAGAGAAAAGGTAATATGTTAACATTCACATAACATATTCTCTTATAGAAAGCCATCTCTTTATTTATCTGAGCTTCTCCCCATACCCCTGGAGAAGTAATTAGACCAAATCATTAACCTCTTCTGGAGCTGTTAATGAGTCAGTTTTCTTTATATGAAAGAAAGGTTTTGGGAAAAAGAAAATGTCACTGGTTCAGAATCAGAATAAATAAGTCCATAAAGAAAATACGCACAGGAGATTTGGCAGCAATGGTTGTGATCTTTTCCCCCAATATTCACAAGCATGAGCATTTATAGAAATTAATGTTTTCCTTTTTGTTCTTGGAATTCCTTTGTGCAGCATTCATAGCTCATCAAGCATTGCTTGTCATGACAGTTACAACTTTGCATCTGCTGTTTATTAAAAGTTAGCATTTGCCTAGGAATTGAATGTGTCTCCTCGCTCCTAGAGTTGTATAGTTATTTGGAGGCAAAATTGCTTTTGTTTTTCCTCCTAATCTTTGTTACTACCAACCCATAGTACCATAACATGTGTATTCAGCTCCCTTAACTCATCCCTTCAGAAATTATCAGAGATTAGTAGTCATAACTCCAGAATATGAAGTGGTAATTCCAGTCTTTAGAATTGAGCCGTGACTTGGACAAGGGACTGGTATGCACAGAGTGCTTGGAAACTAAGGCAGGGTATTGCCAGGGTACTATTTCAGTTGTGACCAACCTAAGGGTCCATGAAAAACATAGATACCAATGCTCTCTTGACTCCAATTGCTGATGTTTAGCTTGTCTGTTTGAAAGTATCACATGCCTAATATGGAGCCGATCAAGAGTGCTTTTTCCCAAAACTGATTTAATGCCAACAAAACTTTCAAAATTTGAAACATTTAAAAAAATTATTTCTTTACTTTTGGCTGCGCTGGCTCTTTGCTGCGGGTGGGCTTTTCTCTAGTTGTGGTGCAGAGGCTTCTCATCGCGGTGGCTTCTCTTGCTGCAGAGCCCAGGCTCTAGGCACGCATGTTTCAGTGGCTGCAGCACGTGGGCTTAGTAGCTGCCGTGTTTGGGCTCCATGGCACACAAGCTTCAGTGGTTGTGGCAATACAGACGCAGTCGTGGCTCATGGGCTTATTTGCTCCATGGCATATAGAATCTTCCTGGACACTGCATCTCCTGCATTGGCTACAGACTGGGAGAAAATATTTGCAAAAGACCCATCTGATAAAGGACTATTATCCAAAATATACAAGGAACTTTAAAAAAAAACAGCAATAAGAAAATGAGCAGCTCAATCAAAAATGGGCAAAAGATCTGAACAAACAATATCACCAACATAGATACACAGATGGCAACTTAGCCTATGAAAAGATTTTCAATGTCATCAGATTGTTTTATTTGCAAATTAAAACAATAATTAATAGAATCACATAAAAAGTAAAGATGCTAAAGGGAAAAGGAGTATTAATAGACTTCTACAAGGAGAGGCAAGATTTTGTAGTACACAACATATTTTGAGATATGCTGTAAATATATTCCCTATAGGAGTCGTTTCTCTTTGCTGTTCTCCCTAGGCATCTGACTAATTAAAGTGTAAATAAATCAATAAAACAATAATGAGATACTGCTACACACCTATTAGGATGGCTAAAACCCGAAACATTGGCAACACCAAATGTTGGCAAGGATATGGAGCAATAACAATCTTCATTCTGGTGGGAATACTAAAATGGAGCAGCTACTTTGGAACTTTGGAAGATAATTTGGCATCTTCTTTCAAAGCTAGACATACTCTCACAATATGATCCAACAATTTCTCTCTTTGGCATTTACCCAAATGATTTGAAAACTAATGTCCATACAAAAATCTGCATACAGATGTTTATAGCAGCGTATCATAATTACCAAAAGATGAAAGCAACCAAGATGTCTTTCAGTAGGTGAATATATAAATAAACATGTGGTATATCTGGACATTGGAATGCTATTCAGCACTAAAAGTAAATGAGGGCTTCCCTGGTGGCTCAGATGGTAAAGAATCTGCCTGCAGTGCAGGAGACACAGATTCGATCCCTGGGTCCAAAAGATCCCTTGGAAAAGGAAATGGCAACCCACTCTGGTATTCTTGCTTGGGAAATTCCATGGACAGAGGAGCCTGGCGGGCTACAGTCCATGGGGTCACAAAGAGTTGGACACAACTTAGTGACTTAACAAATAAATAAATAAATAAATAAATAAATAAATGAGCTCTCAAGCCATGGAGAAGACATGGAGAAAAAAGCCAATATGGAAAGGCTGCACACCATATGGTCCCATAGATATGAAATCCTAGAATAAGAAAAACCACAGAGATGCTAAAAATATGATCTATCAATGGACATTTAAGTTGTTCCCACATATTGCTATTACAAATAGCATTAATGCTGCAATGAAAATGAGAATGCAAATATGTGCACTTGATGTCAAAATCCTGATTTCAATTATTTTAGATAAATATTTAGAAATGGGACTGCTGGATCATATAGCATTTTTACTTTTTTAAGGGGCGTCCATACTGTCTTCTATAGGCACTGCACCATTTCACAGTCCCACCAACAACTACAAGGGTTAACTTTTCTCAACATACTCATCAGTACTTGTTACCTCATTTTTAAAACATAGTAAGATGCTTCAGTCGTGTCCAGTTCTTTGCAACCCTATGGATTGTAGCCTGCCGGGCTCCCCCATCCATGGGATTCTCCAGGCAAGAATACTGGAGTGGGTTGCCATGCCCTCCTCCAGGGAGGGAATCTCCCTAACCCAGGAATCCAACCTGCATCTCTTAAGTCTCCTGCACTGGGAGGCATGTTCTTGACCTCTAACACCACCTGGGAAGCCCCATTTTTAAATAGGATTGCTTTTATGCCTTTGAATGGAAGAATTTCCTTGTATATTTTGGATCACAACCACTTATCAGCTATATGGCTTGTATATATAGTCTCCCATTCCGTAGGCTGCCTTCTCATTTTGTTGTTTTGTGTGTTATACAGAAACATTCTAGTTTGACGTAGTCTCACTTGACTATTTTTGCTTTTATTGTCTGTGCTTTTGGTGTCATGTCCAAGAAATCATTCCCAGGAGCATTGTTTAACATTTTCCCCATTATTTTCTTCAAAGGGTAACTTTTTCAGGAGTTCTGTTTGTATTTAAGCAATTTGTGTAATGCTCAATAAATATCTTTATTAAACAACTACAAACTATCCCTTCTCTATCTTAAACACTGCCCTGTTTCTGTGGCAGTGAAACCTCTGCCCTGATTCTGGCCTTTTTAGAGATCCTGACTCACTTTACACCCTTTTTCCTTGATTCACTCTTGTTCCCATATAAATCCTACTCCTGGGTTTAGGATCCTAACTTCAACCCTACCTCTGACCTTTAGGATGAATGTTTGCATTTACTATTTGAACTTTAATGGTACTTAAATTTGAGTATGAATCCCACCCTAGCTTTGTCCCAGGAAATCTCTAACAAAGTACACTTGCTTATCATAAGGGCTATACCAACACTGGCTATCCCATAAATTAGGGGTGGGGGTGGCAGGTGGGAAGTTAAGATGATGCACATTTTATGCAGAAAATATATTTATTGGCACATTAAGAGAGTTGGCATCTGCGCATGATCTCCAACCAAAGTATGGAATTTATAAAAGAGCCATTTGACTTTCTAATGTGACATGATAAGCATGTCTCCTTGTAAAAGCATTTTACAGAAAGCAGAATGGCACAACACCAGGATGTCAGTAAGACAGTTCTGTCAATAAGCATTGGAGCTGCTCCATGCAGCATTTAAGAACTTCTTCTTCAAGCATGCTAATTATATATATCCATACATGTATATATATGGATGCAAAAGCCATACGATTGGTTGGAACTGAGGAAAGAAGGGCATTAGGGGTGCATTTCCAGCCCAAGGGGCACATGGATTTGACAACCAGAAGTAACTCGTCCTGATGTTTGGTCCTATCCAAGGTTTCTGCATTCTGTGCATTCTCAATGTTTCCAACAGGCAGGGGAAATGAGGTGTCATTACTGTGTTTTATATTAACAAGCAGAATTTGCGCACCCAGACATGCTTAGCATTCGAAATAATTCACTTTACACTGACATAGGAAAGAGAAAAGAAAAGGTTTTTTAAAAGTGCGTATGTCTCCTGACTTAAAAACTCTATAACCTGGCATTTCTAGCCATTAGCATGGAAATATGTACCGTTGTATCCCTCGATATCATAGTTCTGCTTATTATTCTAGAAAATGCTTAACTTTAGACTGGTAATGTAATGTTCTTTTCTTACAAGTATATTTCCCCCTGGAATATATGTAAACGCATATACTATGAAAGCAATAAACATTTTTATTTCTTTTCCTCCTCCTCTTCTTCCTCCTACTTCTTCTTTCTAATGAGCTGTAGAAAAATCAGTAGAAAGTGTGCTTAATTTAGAGAATCAAGATCAAGAGAATACAAAGTCACACAAATTCAGTTTTGATACTCAGCTAATGATCGTAGTAATAATTAATCAACAGTTTCAAAATGTCCTGCAAATGGCCCTATGTTACTCTTATATGTGGACTGGGTAATTTATTTTGCTTCTCAGCTATGTCTTAAGGGTCCTCCAAGGAGCAATAGCAAAAGCCACAAAAGAAAAGGTGAAAGGAAATAACATTTACAAAGTGCTTATATATACCAGCCCTGTGCTAGATGTGTTATATACCTTAACTCTTTTTCTTCTCAGGGCTTATAAGATGAACACTAGTATGCCAGTGATGATGAATGTCATGACAATGACCGTGGTGGGGATGATGGAGACAGTTATTAAGACTGTCTTTGTGACAGGCACTGAACTCTCTTCACTGCACTGATACTCATTTATTCAGTGCCCACATTGTGTACCAGGCGCTGTTTTAGGCACTTGAGGTACATCAATGTACAAAACACACCAAAGTCCTGCCCATTATGAACGTATCCTTGGGGTAGAGAGTGACACTAGAGATGTCCAAGCAAGACACATATACACAGGGAAGTAGAGACTATGTTAGAAGGGGAAAGTGCTTTGGAAAAATAATAGATCAGAGTACAGTGGGCCGAGACTGAATGTGGGGTTAAGGTGCCATTTTAAATCAGAAGTTGGTTGTGGTGGCAGGCTTACTGAGACCATGACACTTGAAGCAGCTGGCCACGTGAGTAAAGGAGGGCTCCATGCAGAGGAACGGCCGGTGGAAAGGGGGTTTTGACCGTCCAGTGAACTGCAAGGAGGCTAGTCTGTTGGGGCGGAGAAGAGCAATCCCATAGGCTAGATCTTATAGGGCCTTGCCGGCCAGCATGAGGTATCTGAATTTCACTATGAATAAACGGATACATCACTGGAAATATCTGAGCAGACAAGTGACGTGGCTGAATATAAATTTTTGCAGAATCGTTAAAGTTGTCATGCTGAGAATAATACTCTATTTTATAATAGTTCTCTGAGGTTTCTAGCATTCCCACTTTACAAATGCTAAGTTGAGAAGTGGAAAAATCGACTAACCTTTAAGTGAGTGATAGAGCCAAGGGTCAAATCCAAATCAAGCATTGGCTCTCTTCCAGACCTGGGCTCAGTTTAGGACCACCCTGAAAGAAGAGCGAGGTTCAGGTCAGTTCAAGTTCATGATGACTGAAATACAGGTTTCAGGTATAGGAAGAGGCTGTCTGATCTATATGGCCTGGTAGACTGAAGGAAAAAAAAAAAGTATTATTTCAGCAAATGACTACTGAGTTCCTTGTTTTAGTCACCACGTGAAGGATTGGAGACACAGACTTAGCCCTTAGGTAGATTTTGGTCTGAAAGGGGAGAGATGGACATTAACAAATACATGCAAAAAAGTATTAGAGGAATCATTTAAAAAGAATCTACAAGCTGCAGTTGAGACCACGGTGGAAGACTAAAACTAAGTGGGTAGGCGTAGTGTGTGGCTCTTGGCAGTTGTCAAAACCCTTTCTCATGTTTAATGTTTTGCATTGTCTCATTGTCCACTGTCTCTGTTTGGTTTGAAT
The DNA here is from genome assembly GCA_006408675.1 of Madoqua kirkii. Lineage (NCBI taxonomy): Eukaryota > Metazoa > Chordata > Mammalia > Artiodactyla > Bovidae > Madoqua > Madoqua kirkii. Next base: position 8,924 of record SJYC01073708.1, read on the forward strand.
AGCTTGAGAAGAAAGATTTCTTTTCTCTTAGGGGACTTTCCAGGAAAAAAAAAAAAGGAGATTTTCTAATTTAAAGCTTCCTCTGCCACTTACTAGGTTTTCAATTTCAGTCTGTTGAATTCTTCTGTCTGGGATACATTGCAGACTGCTGGAAATCGAGAAAACAGAAGGGAACACAAGGCTGTCTGAGCCTTTGATGTCAGTGAACTCTATTTCATGGTGTGTGGCTGTGTGCCTGTTTCATGGTGTGTGTGTGTGTGTGTGTGTGTGTGTGTGTGCATGCACATACATCTCAGATTCTTAGTCTGCCAGGGCCGAGCAGTCCATCCATGGGATGGACGCTTAATTGGTGTTACATTACCATGTTGGAGCTGGTGCTCTCTTGGGAAAGCATTCATGTTACCTTTCCAATTACCTCCGAGTGAATTCTTGACTCTCCGCTGCTTTTCCATCCTGCTGTCTTGGTGATGCCTTCAGACATAATTCTTCCAAGATTCCCAGCCACGGCAGCACCATGACATGGAAACAGGATGGCTTGTGAACCCCTGATCTATGCTGGGGTAGAATTCCCAATCATGAAATTTATTAAATTTGGTGACAGGAGAACCCATTTTCATCTGTAATTCAGACATGAAAGTACCTGCTTCACAGGTGGTCTTGAATAAGATAACCCATGTGGTGGGCCAGGTTCAATGAGTGTTAGCTAGTTGTAGGATCATTTCAGGGACAATGTCTTCTCATATATGAACTGGCAGCAGTTCTGAGCACTGGATCATACATAGCCTTGGCTGACAGTAAAAATAAGCCGTCCCTCTGTGCAGGACTTCCAAAGGGCTGGCCGCTGGCTTGACCTGCCAGAAGGGAGCGGGTAGAAGGTGGAGGAACCGCAAACCCCTGCTGAGGTCTCACTGCGGCTGCTTCTATCAGTAGCTTCACCCCAGGCACTGTGGAAATATTTTTGTGTTCCTGGAACCTCATTCTGGGCACCATCCCAAGAGAGCTCAGTGTCTAGAATGCTGTAGAGCTCAGACATTACAAGGCAAGAGAACTGCGCAGTGGACGGGAGCCTTCCTTGGAGAGTTTCTAGGGGGGTGTGAGAAGACCATGGCCACAGTCACTGACACACACTGACTGATCATGTCCTTTCTCTGTGTCAGGTACTGGGTGCCTAAATAGTCCAGTCCTGGGAGTCAGCCTAGTCCTTACTTATTCCCTGCTCCACTCTGCATAACAGTTGCTTAGACAGCATCCCTTTGACATGAGACAGCAGAGACAGATGTCAACCCCAAATGTCTGCGATGGCTGCTCCCTGGAAGAATCAGTCACCGATTCATGGGCTTGAGGATGAAGCAGAATCCAAACTCCTCAGGAGAACCTGCAAGCTCCATACAAGGAATGCTTTCTGTCTTCCTAGGATGACCCTTGGAAAAGCAGAGTCAAGGCACCCAGAGGTGGGGGTGGGGACCCACAGAGGGGGCTCTCTGGAGCATGCATTCATTCATTCCACAGACAAGCATAAAGTGGACCACCCCCATTTCCTGCAAGCTATGGAACTTCTAGCCTGGAGCCTGGAGTGGGAAGGAGGAGCTCAGCAGGTGAGACAGGTAACTGGGTACAAGACAATGAGATACACACAGCGACGATAACTAAGATGCTCAGGGAACACAGTACCTTAGAGGCAGGTAGCTTGATAGGATCTATAAAATAAACAGGTTCCCCCATTGATTTAAGAATTGCCGACTCACAAACTCCTCCAAGGGCAAGGCTCAAGCACCTTGAATTTGCTTCAGATCTTATCTGCTGTGCAGTTGAAAGCATGTGAGCAATGAACATGAAGGAATCTCCTCGACAGTGAAGATAGAGGCATTGGCTGGTAGTTGTGAGAAGAGCAGGGGAGGGGTACCCTAAGTATAGAGTGATTGACTTGGTGCCAACTAGGGATAAAGTGCCTTCTCTGACCTCCAGAATAATTTTCATCCATCTTCATAGATGATTCAGGCTAACTCAATATAACTTTGAATTTTAATCTCTCTAACCACAGAGTTGGAATTTGGCGGCCTCCCCTGCCCTCCAGAATCATCACGGAAGCTTAGAATGGTTCTTAGAAAGGTGCTTTGTGTTTCCAGAAAGAAAGATGTTTTGAGCATCTGAGGTGTTATCCTCTGCAAGGCGTGCTCACTAAGGCATCATTACACTTGGGGAAGAAAATCAGACCTAAGACACGTGAGTCAGGAAAGCGGGTTCCAGCATGTCAGAAATAGACCAGAAGGTCATCCTCAGAAATAAACCCCTGGAGCAAGCGGAGCACTGGAATGGATACCTAGAATGTGGGAACGCTAAAGCAATCTTCTGTTTATGCTCAGATAACATCGGGCCCCTCTGGGGTCATGTGTCTAATCCCAGGAGCTTCAGAGAAAGGGCAGCAGAAATTGGATGGGCTTCAGAGCAAAGCTGTCAAGATGATTGAAGGGCTGGAAAAGAAGACCTAGCAGAAAGGTTAAAGGAGGTAGATCTGGTACCACCCAGCTGTGCCACGTCCAAGTCACTTCAGTTCCGAGGAGCTCCGTTCCCTCTTCTGTGAAATGAGGATTCTGGACTGGCTGAGCGCTCAGGACCTCCTAGGTTTCACAATACTTTTGTAGTTCAGAGAGAGAGCGAGAGCTAGGCAGTAACTTTACTGTTCATTTGAATTGTATGCTACCTGTTACACATCTCTGTCTTCCTTACAGAAACCAAATAAGAGAACAAAGTCTAAGAGGGCAGGAAGAGAGATGCAAACATAGGGAACGAACTTGTGGACACAGGGCAGAAAGCAGGGGGTGAGACAAGCTGAAAAAGTATCACTGATGTATGTACATCACCATGCATCAAGCAGCTAGTGGGAAGCTGCTGTATGGGACAAGGAACTCAGCTTGGTGTTCTGTGACGACCTAGAGGGGTGAGAGGGCGGCTTAAGAGGAAGGGGCTATATGTATACATATAGCTGATTCTGTGGTACAGCCAAAACTAACACAACATTACAAAGCAATTATACTCCAATTAAATAAATGAATATTTTTAAAAGATACTTTGTTGAAACAAAAGCAATGCAGTGGAGGGCTGTTCCCAAACATAGCAGAATTCAGAAAAATGAATGGAGCTAACCTTTGAAGTTTTTGTTTAAAATAACCTTTCAGTTCTCACGTCTTCAGAAATTATAAGCAGTTTTCTCGCATGGAGCCCTTTCCCCTTGCCCTAACCATGCTGCTACGAGACCTTCCAGTTCCCTCCGCATGGGTCAGGGGAGACAGGAATCGATCTTTTATTTATTCCCAAAGAGATGCCAGTCTTCTGTGCCCACAGGCAGAGACCACAGGTCACCTTAGGGCAGGAAATCCGTGTAAAAGCGAGAGGGGAAAAGCTCCTGCAGGAAAGCTTTGCTCTTCCTTTAATGGTGCTCCCACAGTCAGAGGCCACCTGTTCCCTGCAGTCAGCGTGCCTCATGGCACTAGCCTTAGAATTCTACCTGCAGTCTCTACCCCTGATCTCTCCTCTCTGGAGCAGCCATGGATTGGGAGGCAGGGCAGGAGACATGAGGGAAAATCTGAGATTCAGTGGAAAACTAAACTCCAGGGCCTACGGTCCTGCTCACCACTGCCTTGGGTGAGTGACTCACCCTGATGCAAAGGCCCAGGGTCCTGTTGCCTGGAGGGTGGAGCCCAGGCCATGCTGACTGGGGCCAACACCCTGGGTCCCACTGTCTACCTCCTGGTCCTGCTCTAGGTCAGAACAGTGTTCAACCTCAGCTGCATTCTACAATCAGCTGAGGAGCTTTTAAAAAATACTGATGCCTGAATCAAATCAGGATCTCTTAGATTCCAGGAGGAATTGCCTTACACTATAGACTGGACCATGAACCACTATATGCTTCCTGTAGCAAATGGACTTAAAACACACACACAAAATCAGAAGAATCACAAAGGAATAGAAAATCCCCAGTTTATAATGTCCTGTTCCTAACATATGTAACACTCCTTTAAAAATCCTCTTCTGGAGAGGTTATGGATGAAAGGGAACTTTCTTACACTGTTGATGGGAATGTAAATTGATAAAGCCGCTATGGAGAACAGTGGAGAACAGAGATTCCTTAAAAACCTAGGAATAAGGCTACCATGCTGCTCCTGCGGCTGCTGCTAAGTCACTTCAGTCATGTCTGACTCTGTGCGACCCCATAGATGGCAGCCCACCAGGCTCCCCCAACCCTGGGATGCTCTAGGCAAGAATACTGGAGTGCGTTGCCATTTCCTTCTCCAATGCATGAAAGTGAAAAGTCAAAGTAAAGTCGCTCAGTCATGTCTGACTCTTCGCGACCCCATGGACTGTGGCCTACCAGGCTCCTCCATCCATGGGATTTTCCAGGCAAGAGTACTGGAGTGGGATGCCATTGCCTTCTCCGATAGGACACAGCAATCCCACTACTGGGCATATACTCTGAGAAAACCATAATTTTAAATAACGCATGTACTTCAGTGTTCAGTGTAGCACTGTTTACAATAGCCAGGATAAGGAAGCAACCTAAATGTCCATCAGGAAGATGTGGTGCATGTATACACTGGTATATTACGCAGTCTTAAAAAGGAATGGAATTGGATCATTTGTAGTGATGTGGCTGGACCTCGAGTCTGTCATACAGAATGAAGTAAGTCGGAAAGAGAAAAACAAATATCATGTATTAATGCATATATGTGGAATCTAGAAAAATGGAGCTGATGAACCCATTTGCAGGACAGAAATAGCAATGCAAATGTAGAGAACAGACCTTTGGACATAGAGTAGAATGGAGAGGAGGGGAACTGAGACAGCAGATATACATACCGTGTGTGGAAGAGACAGCCAGTGGGAAGCTGCTGTAAACACTGGGAGCCCAGCTCAGGGCTCTGTGATAACCTAGAAGGTGGGGTAGGGGGTGGGAGGGAGGGGGGATATGTCTACGTATACTTGATTCA
>SJYC01073709.1:0-18884 GCA_006408675.1 Madoqua kirkii
AACACAGTACCTTAGAGGCAGGTAGCTTGATAGGATCTATAAAATAAACAGGTTCCCCCATTGATTTAAGAATTGCCGACTCACAAACTCCTCCAAGGGCAAGGCTCAAGCACCTTGAATTTGCTTCAGATCTTATCTGCTGTGCAGTTGAAAGCATGTGAGCAATGAACATGAAGGAATCTCCTCGACAGTGAAGATAGAGGCATTGGCTGGTAGTTGTGAGAAGAGCAGGGGAGGGGTACCCTAAGTATAGAGTGATTGACTTGGTGCCAACTAGGGATAAAGTGCCTTCTCTGACCTCCAGAATAATTTTCATCCATCTTCATAGATGATTCAGGCTAACTCAATATAACTTTGAATTTTAATCTCTCTAACCACAGAGTTGGAATTTGGCGGCCTCCCCTGCCCTCCAGAATCATCACGGAAGCTTAGAATGGTTCTTAGAAAGGTGCTTTGTGTTTCCAGAAAGAAAGATGTTTTGAGCATCTGAGGTGTTATCCTCTGCAAGGCGTGCTCACTAAAGGCATCATTACACTTGGGGAAGAAAATCAGACCTAAGACACGTGAGTCAGGAAAGCGGGTTCCAGCATGTCAGAAATAGACCAGAAGGTCATCCTCAGAAATAAACCCCTGGAGCAAGCGGAGCACTGGAATGGATACCTAGAATGTGGGAACGCTAAAGCAATCTTCTGTTTATGCTCAGATAACATCGGGCCCCTCTGGGGTCATGTGTCTAATCCCAGGAGCTTCAGAGAAAGGGCAGCAGAAATTGGATGGGCTTCAGAGCAAAGCTGTCAAGATGATTGAAGGGCTGGAAAAGAAGACCTAGCAGAAAGGTTAAAGGAGGTAGATCTGGTACCACCCAGCTGTGCCACGTCCAAGTCACTTCAGTTCCGAGGAGCTCCGTTCCCTCTTCTGTGAAATGAGGATTCTGGACTGGCTGAGCGCTCAGGACCTCCTAGGTTTCACAATACTTTTGTAGTTCAGAGAGAGAGCGAGAGCTAGGCAGTAACTTTACTGTTCATTTGAATTGTATGCTACCTGTTACACATCTCTGTCTTCCTTACAGAAACCAAATAAGAGAACAAAGTCTAAGAGGGCAGGAAGAGAGATGCAAACATAGGGAACGAACTTGTGGACACAGGGCAGAAAGCAGGGGGTGAGACAAGCTGAAAAAGTATCACTGATGTATGTACATCACCATGCATCAAGCAGCTAGTGGGAAGCTGCTGTATGGGACAAGGAACTCAGCTTGGTGTTCTGTGACGACCTAGAGGGGTGAGAGGGCGGCTTAAGAGGAAGGGGCTACATGTATACATATAGCTGATTCTGTGGTACAGCCGAAACTAACACAACATTACAAAGCAATTATACTCCAATTAAATAAATGAATATTTTTAAAAGATACTTTGTTGAAACAAAAGCAATGCAGTGGAGGGCTGTTCCCAAACATAGCAGAATTCAGAAAAATGAATGGAGCTAACCTTTGAAGTTTTTGTTTAAAATAACCTTTCAGTTCTCACGTCTTCAGAAATTATAAGCCAGTTTTCTCGCATGGAGCCCTTTCCCCTTGCCCTAACCATGCTGCTACGAGACCTTCCAGTTCCCTCCGCATGGGTCAGGGGAGACAGGAATCGATCTTTTATTTATTCCCAAAGAGATGCCAGTCTTCTGTGCCCACAGGCAGAGACCACAGGTCACCTTAGGGCAGGAAATCCGTGTAAAAGCGAGAGGGGAAAAGCTCCTGCAGGAAAGCTTTGCTCTTCCTTTAATGGTGCTCCCACAGTCAGAGGCCACCTGTTCCCTGCAGTCAGCGTGCCTCATGGCACTAGCCTTAGAATTCTACCTGCAGTCTCTACCCCTGATCTCTCCTCTCTGGAGCAGCCATGGATTGGGAGGCAGGGCAGGAGACATGAGGGAAAATCTGAGATTCAGTGGAAAACTAAACTCCAGGGCCTACGGTCCTGCTCACCACTGCCTTGGGTGAGTGACTCACCCTGATGCAAAGGCCCAGGGTCCTGTTGCCTGGAGGGTGGAGCCCAGGCCATGCTGACTGGGGCCAACACCCTGGGTCCCACTGTCTACCTCCTGGTCCTGCTCTAGGTCAGAACAGTGTTCAACCTCAGCTGCATTCTACAATCAGCTGAGGAGCTTTTAAAAAATACTGATGCCTGAATCAAATCAGGATCTCTTAGATTCCAGGAGGAATTGCCTTACACTATAGACTGGACCATGAACCACTATATGCTTCCTGTAGAAAATGGACTTAAAACACACACACAAAATCAGAAGAATCACAAAGGAATAGAAAATCCCCAGTTTATAATGTCCTGTTCCTAACATATGTAACACTCCTTTAAAAATCCTCTTCTGGAGAGGTTATGGATGAAAGGGAACTTTCTTACACTGTTGATGGGAATGTAAATTGATAAAGCCGCTATGGAGAACAGTGGAGAACAGAGATTCCTTAAAAACCTAGGAATAAGGCTACCATGCTGCTCCTGCGGCTGCTGCTAAGTCACTTCAGTCATGTCTGACTCTGTGCGACCCCATAGATGGCAGCCCACCAGGCTCCCCCAACCCTGGGATGCTCTAGGCAAGAATACTGGAGTGCGTTGCCATTTCCTTCTCCAATGCATGAAAGTGAAAAGTCAAAGTAAAGTCGCTCAGTCATGTCTGACTCTTCGCGACCCCATGGACTGTGGCCTACCAGGCTCCTCCATCCATGGGATTTTCCAGGCAAGAGTACTGGAGTGGGATGCCATTGCCTTCTCCGATAGGACACAGCAATCCCACTACTGGGCATATACTCTGAGAAAACCATAATTTTAAATAACGCATGTACTTCAGTGTTCAGTGTAGCACTGTTTACAATAGCCAGGATAAGGAAGCAACCTAAATGTCCATCAGGAAGATGTGGTGCATGTATACACTGGTATATTACGCAGTCTTAAAAAGGAATGGAATTGGATCATTTGTAGTGATGTGGCTGGACCTCGAGTCTGTCATACAGAATGAAGTAAGTCGGAAAGAGAAAAACAAATATCATGTATTAATGCATATATGTGGAATCTAGAAAAATGGAGCTGATGAACCCATTTGCAGGACAGAAATAGCAATGCAAATGTAGAGAACAGACCTTTGGACATAGAGTAGAATGGAGAGGAGGGGAACTGAGACAGCAGATATACATACCGTGTGTGGAAGAGACAGCCAGTGGGAAGCTGCTGTAAACACTGGGAGCCCAGCTCAGGGCTCTGTGATAACCTAGAAGGTGGGGTAGGGGGTGGGAGGGAGGGGGTATATGTCTACGTATACTTGATTCACATTACTGTACAGCAGAAACTAATATAAGAGTGAAAACAATTATCCTCCAATTAAAAAGCCTCTTCTTGTGGAGATGCTATATTCGTTATGCCTATGACAAGCATGCTTTTACGCAGTGTCCCTTTATTAGCTTGCTTATCTGATGTACCTGAGGAACACATGCTCTCAATGAATTGTCTGCAAAAGTAATTGGTTGCAGACCAGTCTTGATAGCCACTAACTTTGTTGCTTTCTCCCAACGAATGAGATTTCATCATAGAGCCTGGCATTTAGTAGGAACTCAGTTTGTTCTGGATAACTGATGAGCAGTTTTTGTTCTTCCCCCTGAAAATCTCAGCTCTCTAGATGCTTAGATGCTATTAGGGTAAGTTATTCAGAACTTAGAATGGTGGTAGCACTAAATCAATATTTCATATCCATAGGGGCTACTGGCTGTAGTGTAGATTTACAGAATTTCATTTACGTCTACAGTTTTCCTGCCCTATTTCATCTATCAGACAAAGGGCTTGCATTTATATTCTCACTGCAGAATGTTTTCACCTTGTCTGTATATGCATCATTAAATAGTTGAAGATCAATTGCAGGAGCGGTAAATAGCAATCTTTTTCGCTGTTTACGGCAAATTTCAGAGCTGCAGTCTTTGATTCCACTTAAACCTGGTTGTTGTTGTTGTTGTTGTTATTAAACATTCCTTTTCAGCTCTCCTATAGGTGCTAGATGATGGATGGAGCCAGAGTACCATCTATCAAAGCACCCTCCTGCCGTACAGATTGCAAAATCTATTACGCCCATCATCGGTACCCACTTGGAACCCCTGTTTCTCAGCTCTATTCATCTTTGTTCACGCTTCTATCTCTTGAAAGGCTTCATTCACAACCACCCTCTTTGCCCCACCATCTCCTGACCATTCATCTTGGTACCTTCTTTCAGAAAGCCTTCCTTAGGAGGTTTTATCCTGGTAATATGCGCTGTTGCTCCCTAGGACCTACCACTGAATTTGAACTCATTGAGGACAGAAATTACACTTATTCACTGCTGAATTCACAGCACTTAACAGATTTTAGACATTTGATAAGTGTTCAATTAAGATGTGCGCTCCCTATATAATTGTTCAGCTATTGTGCATAAATACTATCTTCTGAGAAAAAAAAAAAACATTTTCTATCTCCTAAAGATAGAAATAAGTCACTATTCTTTGTGATGAAAGTCCCCAGGCTGAAATGGTGGTTCCTCTCTGACTCCTTTCTCTTCCCATAGTGAGTCCATCCTTCTTTTGGAATGCCTAGGAGTTGTCCCCAACTCAGCACACAATTCCCCACCAGCCTAGCCTCACCTTCCTCTTACAGCTCTGTTCAGGATTAACTTCCTCCCTTGCCTCCACTGTTGGTAGTCTCTCTCACCACCCAATTTTACAACCAGTTTTCAGCTAATCTTCCCAAAGGAAAAGGCTTGCTTTTGCTTCACGCTTGCTCAGGAACCTATCATGGCTCCCAGTTTGTGTTTGTTTTTCTCTAGAATTCTTCTTTTATTCATTGTCTGATTTCGTTCAAACCACTTATCCTAAATCTGTGTGCTCCTCTCCCCCTTGCTTCTGCCACCCAACACAGACCATCCACTGTCCCCTCCCGTCAGCGGGCCCTCCACTCACTCTCACTTGCATACTGTGAAGCTGTGTTCAGTTCCTCCCTCAACATGCTGTGGCCCCACTTCCACTGTGTGCCTGAGAGCCCACCTACCCTGAAGGTTCATCCCAAGTCCATCTCTTACAGGACACCTACCCTCACCACTCCAGTCTCCACTCATCTCCTCCTCCCCTGGTTTCGTTTTGCATGATTACGTGGTTCCTAGGCTTCCCTGGTGGCTCAGAGGTTAAAGCATTTGCCTCCAATGCGGGAGACCCAGGTTTGATCCCTGGGTTGGGAAGATTCCCTGGAGAAGGAAATGGCAATCCACTCCAGTATTCTTGCCTGGAGAATCCCATGGACGGAGAAGCCTAGTAGGTTACAGTCCACAGGGTCGCAGAGAGTCGGACACGACTGAGCGACTTCACCTTCACCTTCATAGCTGTTTAGGGTTCCCTAAATATGACACAGGTTTTAGTATCTTTCCCTCCATTGCACTATAAACTTCTGAGATCATGTATAACATTTCTTTTGTGTTCTTCGCTTTGCCTGTCATGGTGGATCCGGCAGACTTGTTGGTGCTTATCATCTCTTGGTCAGTGTGATTGATGGGACTTTTAGGAGAGATCAAGCTGAAAAGATAGCAAACACCAAGAAACAAACTCTGAATTTGTGTGGAGAAAATGAAATTGGTCCATGTAGGTTATCTTTTATGTAATTTAGATACTTATTAGGCCAATTATTTTGATGGTGCTAATCATCATCCTAGAAACCAAAGCTCCAATACTTTGGCCCCTGATGCGAAGAGCTGACTCAGTGGAAAAGACCCTGATGCTGGGAGGGACTGGGGGCAGGAGGAGAAGGGGACAACAGAGGATGAGATGGCTGGATGGCATCACTGACTCGATGGACGTGAGTTTGAGTAAGCTCTGGGAGTTGGCGATAGACAAGGAAGCCTGGCGTGTTTCAGTCCACGGGGTCACAAAGAGTTGGACACAACTGAGCGACTGAATTGAGTAAGCTATAAGCATTATTTCAGTTTAACTGAACACATAGGACAGCATTTCGTGAGAATATACCATGTGCCAGCCTTGTGGTGGGGTAGAGCTAGAGGATCCCCAAGTGAATAAACTGTGAGCAGACAACAAGAACACCGGGTAAACTGTGGGTAAAATTATAATAGGGGTAAATAAAAGTTTAAACATATTTTGGCTTACAGTTTATGGAAAAACTCAAGGACTTAGGGCATGGATATAGGATGTAGGAATTTTAAGGGAAGAGGGTAACAGTGGGGACTGAGGAGCAAAGTGCATAGAATTTGACATTTCAGGATACTTTTAGAAAATCATTGGTTAAATGCCATTTCGTTGGAGCATAAGGTGTTGGAAAAGAGATGGAGTGGTGGAAAATTTGAAGAGTAAAAATGTCCATTGGTACCAGGTTGCATGGGCTTCAAGGATTTGGACTTTTCATGAAAGAAAAAAAGAAGCCGCTGAAAGATTTTGAGCAAAGTCCTGATTGCAAATTCTTATAGAATTCTGTGGCAAAATCCCTTTAGGATGTTGGAGAAATAAAAGCTAGGCCTAAGGCAATGAATTTCTTTTTTACTTGAAATGCTAGACTTGAGGGAAATATGTCATATGAAGCTAGAAACTGTCAAACATCTCAGACAGCCAGGAGTTTGCTCTCTAATGTGTGGGATTTTGCTAAATGTATAATATTTGCATGTTTCCAGGGTTGTCATAGAAGCAAATGGCATGTTGTTTGAGAACGTAGCTTTCCTGTGGTGTTCCTGGCTCGGACAGGATGTACTTTCACTTGGAAGGTTGGATATCTGGAGCCCAAACTGGAGTGGACTTTTACCTTCCAGAGTTGAAGTGACTGAGTTGAAAGGCAGCCACCATCTCCAACATGAACCATTCTTTCAATCTTTAGCAAGAGGGCCCCACTAACGGAAAAGTACATCAGGGAAGCTGAAGTCAAAAGGACTTCATTTTCACCAGCAATTTTGTTTGGATTCATTTGTTCAGAATTAATATTTGCTGGAAGTGGAAACTTGTGCTCATTTTCTTCGGATCGTTAAAATGTGCTCATCTGAGCGATAAACAAAGCCAGCCGTGCCCAGATATCAACTAGAACAACCCGATTAGTGCTAATTGCCTCACAGCTCTCCTGTGTATTTCACAGAGGCTCGTTTGACTACAGTTACTAAACACAGTCTTGGCAGGTGGAGGGGGCGAGACAAGTAGTTGCCACCTTCAGACAGATTTGACCAGGAAAGGGTGCAGCTGTACAACTGCTTGCCCTCAAAAGCATTTCAACACCTCTGCTAGACTGATAAGCAGGATACAGTATTAGTGTCATCATGGTAAATTTTAAAAATTTGCGTTTTAGCTGTTTACGGAAATACCCTCTAATAAAGATCAGAGCCTTTGAGACAAGACACAAAATTTTGAGGAAAGAGGCAGGATGCTGTGGAGTATTGGGGAATGCAGAAAATGGTGGAGTAGATTAATAATGTCATGACTCAGAGAGCAAATGGCATGGGATTTGAAAGCATAGGATCAAATAAGCAAACAGAAAATATATAGTTATTGTCCAACTTTAAGCACGAACACTTTAAATAGGGAACTGGTGTCACCAATTGGAGCCCCACAAATTGTATTATGAGAGACATTTCTCACATAACTGATACACAGAAACCAAACTGGAGAACTCTAATAAGCCAAGGAGAGGTGAAAGGATGGGTGAGAGATGACCCATGGGCCCGTTTTGGAGAGAACAAGCCCAAAGAGTCTGGGCGCTCGGCGTTTTTGGAATGAAGCACTGTTGATCTTGACTTTCAGATTCTGGGCTGTAGATGCTGAGACATATCGTCTTTCTGTGTGATCACTGAACCCTTCAAGGTCATGAGCGTAGCATGTGCTCAAAGATCGTTTGCTCAACCAATCCCCACAGACACTTCAACCTCACCCATTTAAGTGAATCTGACTGAAGGCAGGAGGAGAAAGGGACCACAGAGGATGAGATGATTGGATGGCATCACCGACTCGATGAACTGGACATGAGTTTGAGTAAGCTCGGGGAGTTGGTGATGGATAGGAAAGTCTGGAGTGCTGCAGTCCATGGGGTCACAAAAAGTGGGACTCGACTGAGCGACAGAACTGTACCTTAGTGAAGAGCTCTCCCTGTCTGCTTAGGGTCCCTGTTCTGTTTTCAAAAGGCACAAATGGTGAATTTCTCTCTCTGTTGATTTGTTCATAGTCATTATCTGGTTTTTTGAATGTTTGTTTTCCCATGTTTTTTATAAAGCTGAATTGATTGCAAAGGTAAGATAAGAACTTCCTTTCCCCAGGGCCATGTTCATTCTTCCCAATTGAGCTGGAAAACACTATTATTAGTTTTACCAAAACTTGAAAGAACTTCTCCCTAATATATTGTTTTAGGAGACACTGGGAAATTCTTAAGCCAGGGTAACCACTGTGAAAGATCTGGAAAGAATCAAGAATAATGAGAATGTCTGAAAGGATTTGGTCTCTTGAGCAAACTAGCCTATTTCTAATAATTTCATTATTTTTACTAACATGATTTTTTTTAACTTCTAAAATAAATATGTATCATAGTCATCTCCTCTCCTTGGGGCTTTAGAAATAACATCCACCATTTATGGAGCATTCATTATGTTCTGGTCACTCCGTTCAGTTCAGTTCAGTTGCTCAGTCGTATCTGACTCTGTGGACCCCATGAATTGCAGCACGCCAGGGCTCTCTGTCCATCATCAACTCCCGGAGTCCACCCAAACTCATGTCCATCGAGTCAGTGATGCCATCCAGCCATCTCATCCTCTGTCGTCCCCTTCTCCTCCTGCCCCCAATCCCTCCCAGCATCAGAGTCTTTTCCAGTGAGCCAACTCTTCACATGAGATGGCCAAAGTATTGGAGTTTCCGCTTTAGCATCTTTCCTTCCAAAGAACACCCAGGACTGATCTCCTTTAGGATGGACTGGTTGGATCTCCTTGCAGTCCAAGAGACTCTCAAGAGTCTTCTTCAACACCACAGTTCAAAAGCATCAATTCTTCAGTGCTCAGCCTTCTTCACAGTCCAACTCTCACATCCATACATGACCACTGGAAAAACCATAGCCTTGACTAGATGGACCTTTGTTGGCAAAGTAATGTCTCTGTTTTTGAATATGCTATCTAAGTTGGTCATAACTTTCCTTCCAAAGAGTAAGCGTCTTTTCATTTCATGGCTGCAATCACCATCTGCAGTGATTTTAGAGCCCCCCAGAAATAAAGTCTGACACTGTTTCCACTGTTTCCTCATCTATTTCCCATGAAGTGGTGGGACCAGATACCAACTCAACACAGACCTAGTTTGACCTTTACAATAATCCCATGAGAAACAGGCCAGAAACAGGATCAGAGAAATTAAATGATTCGGTCACATCTACTAAGGGATGGATGGAGAAGGGATTTGAACTCAAGGCAAAATGAAGCTAAAGCTCATTCCCACCCTACTGGGCTACTTCCCTAAGACATGAGTACACTGTTCTGCAGCCCAACAGAAATTCAACTCAGTTAAAAATAAGCTCACAGGCCAAAGACTTCTCTCTCCTAGGGTAGATTGCTCGGTGCCTCTCAGAAAGTTTCAGCTTAACACCCTGAGATTAGTTAGCCTTGCATGTCTGATCCATGGAGGTCTGTTTAATTCAAGTCACATGTGGGCATTTTGACTCCAATTATAACGTCAGTTCTAAATCTGTTGGTATGTCACAGAGGTGCAAGTTAAAACCCAAGAAAGAACTTGAGCCGTTACTGTTCCCAAGCAGAAACATCCTTGGAAGCTTATCTGAACAGAAGGCCTATCTAAAACCTTGGAGGTTTGCCCAGCCTTGGTTTCCTGTCTAACTGAAAGCAGAGAGACCTAGACTTGGAGCCAAGAAGTTTGCACTTGTAGGATCAGCAACCTAAATTTGAGGATTTGGACTCGGAAGGCCAGATGCAGCCTGCAGCCAGGACCTTGCCGGCATCGCCATTGCAATGCACCCAACAGTACAAGGGAAAACTTGCAGAAGAAGGTGTCATAAATGAATAACAATACAGCAATGGGAACCAACCTCCCAACTGGCAGAGAAGGGAAATCACATCCCCCCGCCCAGGATTATATTTATAGATTATTCCGCTATCCTTGGCATCCAGAAAACATCTTTTGCTATCCATGATCATGTTGGGAACTAACATGTACTGAGCACTCGCCATGTTTGTGATGCTCTACTCAGCACTTTGCACATATCATTTCAGTGGTGAGGGATTGTAAAGGAAGTGGCTGAAAAGCCAAGTACAAGCACACGGGTGTCTACAGAGGATGTGTTTTGGGCACTATCTTTGCTAAGAAGGAGCCAGTTCTGGTTTTAGAGCTGCACCACCTCACCTGCCTGCACTGTCTTCTAGACCCCAGCCAAAGGTCATCTTGAGTCAAGACGCTTCCTTATTGGGCCAGAGCCATGACTGCAGGAACGACCCCATCACCTACTTTGGGAAGCAGAACCTCTGAGGCATCTGAGGTCCTTGAGCAGACACTTCCGGCCGCCTCCCAGTGGTGCTTCCTGCTTTGGCTACACTTAACCCCACAATCAAACCGTATCTCTTCCCCGAGGAACCCCCTCCCTTGGATCAGAGGAGATGTGGCAACATCTGTGGGAGAAAAGGGAACCTTTCCTCATGTGTTGTTTTCTTAGGAGGGAGGAAATTTCCTAGATATTTCACAGGAGATTTCCTGTCTCATTGACCAGAATTTATCATGACCTACTTCTAAATCCAGCCTTCACAAGAATGTGATTATCTTAGACCATTGGGATCTACCAATGAGCTGGAGATGGGGGTGACGTCTCCAGAGTCATGTGAGCAGAGGTAAACACCACAATAAATGGAGGTCGGGAAGGGAAAGCCAAAGGGACAAGACCCTGCAAAGCAGCCACCTGCGCCCTGCACGGGCCTCCATATTCCACACCTGGGGCTGTCCTTCCCACCTCTGCCCCAGACGAAGTCTTACGTTCCTTCAAGTATCGCCACTCCAGAGTTGGGTCTCACTATTCTTTTTTTTTTTTTTCTCCACTGAAATATAATCACTACAATGTTGTGTTAGTTCCTGTTGTACAACAAAGTGAATCAGTTAATATGTACACACATAGACATCAACAAACACATAAAAAGATGCTCAACACCTCTAACTGTTACACAAATGCAAATCAAAACCACAGTGAGGTATCCCCTCACACAGGTCAGAATGGCCATCATCAAAAAAAAAAAATCTACAAACAATAGATGCTGGAGAGGTCGTGGGGAAAAGGCAACTGTCTTGCACTGTTGGTGGGAATGTAAATTGGTACAGCTCCTATAGAGACCAGCAGGGAGATTCCTTTAAAGACTAAGAATAGAGTTATCATATGATCCAGCAATCCTCATACTGGACATATACCCTGAGGAAACCATGTTCCCACTGTTTTCAAGGAACAGAATCTGTCCCTCTTTATATTTCCATGCCACTCTGTACCCTTGTGGGTTTTCCTAGTGGCTCAGCTAGTAAAGAATCCGCCCGCAGTGAGGGAGACCTGAGTTCGATCCCTGGGTTGGGAAGATCCCCTGGAGAAGGGAAAGGCTACCCACTCCAGCATTCTGGCCTGGAGAATTCCATGGACTGCATAGGCCACGGGGTCGCAAAGAGTCGGACAAGACGGAGTGACTTTCACTTTTACTATACCCACCTCTATCACAGCACTTACGTCTTCTTCTTTTTTATAGATCCCTTTTTTCCACTCATTCATTTTTTTAAATTTACTTATTTTTAATTGAAGGATAATTGCTGTACAGTATTGTATTGGTTTCTACCAAACAGCAACATGAATCACCCATGTCCCCTTCCACTTGAACATGCCTCCTACTTCCCTCCCCATCCCACCCTTGTAGGTTATTACCAAGCCCCAGTTTCAGTTCCTGGCCAGATACCTTCTTTTTACACATATTTCTTCCAGATGGACTAGGAGTTTTCTGATCAAGAAAGCTATATATTAGTCAATGTTGTATTTCCAGCATCTAGTTGAAATAAAAGAGGTGCTCAATAAATGTTGGCTTGAAAAGATTTCTGAATCTTCTCTGTGAAAGTCTATTCCATCATTACTTAGAATGGAGGGTGGGGGTGCAGGTTTGATTTTTAAAGTGGAAGAGAATAAAGGATGACTGTTTTTGGTTTGTTTGAAATAATTTTTAATCTGCTTAATTAAAAAAAAAAGAGGTAAGGGAGCAGGGGTGCCGGGTATCATGCATTGTGCCTTGTGTCTCTGTGCCTGTATCCCCCACAGCACACAGGAGAGGGTGGGCTGCAACGATTCAGGCCTCATCCATCTATGCTCAGATTCAAAGACTGACACATTTCCTAACCTGCCCAAGGCTCTGGCAGGGAAAACTCAGCTCCCCAAACTCAGGTCATTCTAGTGCAGCAATAACCAGCTGGGTTTTCAGCAACTTGGATGGAGCCATCTGTTTTCCCAGCCCACATAAAAATATGCACAAGAAAGGTGCAAATCAGCAAATCTACCGCTTCCAAGGGACCCAGCTGGGATGCACCCTCCCTTTGGGGACCACTGTAAGGTAAATTGGGTGCTGGAAGACAGAGGGCCAGCAGCAAGGGTAAGGGGGCTAGGCCAATCCAGACTCCAGGGTCGTCCCTTTCCTGCCCATGCCTAGAATAGAGCCCATCTGGCTCCCTGGCCACGTGGCCATTGTGCCTGTGTGAGGGGCACCGCTGAGCTTGCTGAGAGCCCGGAAAATTACCAGCGGCCTCACGCAGTTCCCACCGGGCCACCGGGAACTGGCCACAGAGGAACTCCCTTCTCTGACACTCCTGGGTCCTCTGACTGTCTGGTCAACCCTCGCATTCCCACACAGCCAGCGTGGCGAGCCCAGGTGGTCGGGAACAGAGGGGCTTTTTATATCCTGGTCTTAGAGAAGAGAGCGCCTTAGCTTTTCCCATATATCTCCCTTCCGAGGCTGTGGCTTCTCCTTTCTGGCCATGCCACATCACAGAAGGGGATTCAGAGCTGTCTTGGCTCCCCAGCAAAGCCACAGAGAACAGTAGATTCCACATGAAAAACAGAATAAAATGAGGGTGCTGTTAGCCAGCCACCCAGGTGCAGGCAGCTTTTGGCAGCCCAGGACCCAGCAGTGATTTAGAAGGGTCTTTCTCCAAGTCATTACAGTTAATTGTCACCTAGCTACAGATTCATCAGCAGGCAAAGAGCCAGCTCCAAATCCCCAGGGAATTTCAGATGGATTAATAAGCAAAGTGGCATGCATGTAAGGCATCTGATCCTCTATAAAGAAATGATTTCATTATTTCTTTATGCCTCACTCCAGGATCCCGTGCTTATTATATTGCTCTCCTCCACACTGCGGACGGCATCTGTCCAGCAAGGCTCCAGGTCAGGGGAAATTACTGTGCTCCTTGTTTCTAATTTAGCAACACACTCTCACCATGGGATTTAGTGCGCTTTTCACGACTCCTGACTCATCTCAGAAAGATGCATTTCAACCTGATCACCTTGTAGACTCAGTGGTATTTCGTTGTTGAACCAAAATTCTGCGTAGAGACACTGATGCAGTCTTAACAATAGCATGAATGGCATCACCACAATTTGCGTATAGAAAGCTGTGTGCACAGTTGGGAGCCAAAACAGTAGTTTAATTGACATCATACACAGAAACAGGGGATTTGTTAATTAGAGCTGGTGCCGAGCAAAAAGACATGTACTGAGCTTTGAACATAACTTCCTTTTACAGTTTCTTTTCCTTTGATTTTTGTGCTAAGGTCTCTATCATTACTCCTGAGAAGAAGGAATCTTGGAATTATCCAGAAAGTATACTGCTGTTTGGCATAAACTCCTCCTGGCTCACTCTGCCCCACAAACCCTGCTAGTCCAGAGGTGAGGGAGAGAGTTGCGTTTTGGCTAAATTCCACTTCAGGGCAAATGATTGGGGTCTGGACTCGTCTTTATTTGCTGCTTGTGAATTTTCAGTCTAAGCCTTCTCTCTGTCACATTAACCCAAGAAGTACAGGTTAATGAAAAAATGAAGAGCTTTACTTTATAAATGAAACATTCTCTAAAAAAGCAGAAACAAAGAGAACTAATATCTGTACTGGAAAAAGAAAAGTTTGTCTGAATTGTTTAAGAGTAATGATTTAAATGACCATGCTGCTACTTGAAGATATTCATCTTTTGCGCATTATTGCCATTTCCTTTTTAAATTTTTCAATGTGACTGAGGAGTCTATCATACCAAGCCCAAGCTTCCAGTATTTAAAAATTGCGGCTAATAATGCAAGTAGATAATAATCTACTTGTTCCCAGCTCATAAACTAGTCAGGCAAGACTGGTGGACTAATACTTCATGGCAGGAGTTGGCAGACTTTTTCTGTACAGAGGGCCAGAGAGTAAATATTGTATGTTTCATGGGCCATGCAGGTTCTGTTTCGGCTGCTCCACTCTGTCCTTGTAAATACAGAAGCAGTGATACACAATACATGAATGAATGAATGTGTCTGTGTTGCAATAAAACTTGTATCAAAACAAACCACAGACCAGATTTAGCTCCTAGGTCATAGTTCACCAACCTCTGCTTCACAATGAGGCCCAATATATTTTCTTCTTTGGCTAAACAATGAGTGGGAGCTTGCAAAATCAAAACCATTCTGAGGGGATAACACATCCGCACATGAAATGGTAACCAGTAAACAAAAAAAAAACTGGATTTCTTCCTCCTACTTTCTAACAATAATAATAACTGACAATTAGCAGCTGTCTTCAGCTTAGAAAGTACATATTATCTACTTGAAATGCAATTTCTGTGAGATATTAGTAGTATCATCATGAGATATTAGTAATATCATCGTAATGCAGATTGGTTATTGTCTTGGACTTTCAGCTTCTGGGACTAGCAGGTAGGTTAGCCAAACTAATTATCCTATGGAAAAAAAACTATGGAAATGCTGACTATAATACAAAAAGCATCCAAGAGCTAACAAGGTAGGAAGCAACTACCAGGCCTAATGGAGGAAAATTAGTAAACTAGCGTGAAAGCAACTTTTGCCCTAATAATGTTTGCTGATCCCGGCAAAGTTGAAATTTTCTTTTGGTGACTTTATCAGATGATCAGGACAGAAATCAAAGCCTTGGTCCCTTTAAGCTAGAAAGTCTACTGAGAAATCACCGCTACAGTAAACACGAACCTCAAAGGAATAATCCCTGGGGTAAGAGACCCAGAAGTGAAGCACCCTTCCTGAAAATTAACAGATTTCGCATCCCCAGGTAGATCAAAGACCCTGAAGCCGTGAACTTAGTTTAAGGTGATAGTTCCTCCAACCATCTTTCCAAAGCAAATGTAAATTGTATCTGGAAGAAGACACATATAATTTATCCTAGGGCTCAAGTTACTCCAACAGTTTTCCAAGTACCAGGATATAGCACATGTCAAGAAAACTAGCTAATAGCTAAAGCATCAACACATCAACTAAAAATAGATTTGCCAATACTTCAGCTATGAGAGTTACCAGAGACAGTTTAGAGAGCAAGAGTTTTCACTATTCTTAAAGGGAAAAAAAGAGCAGGCTTGATAGCCAAACTATAAAAATGACAGCGTACATTTTTCTTTAAAAAAACCAATTGAACATCTAAAAAGGGAGAGAGAAATGAAACTTATTAGAAGTTTTTAATAGTGGACTAGACATACTAAGAAGGAAAATCAGATGTTCGTAGCCTCATATTTGAAGGAGAGGTACCCCAATATCCCACAATTAGCAAGTGTTCAAAAGTGATGTTGATTTCTTTGGAACAGAAGTCCCACTAGCCTTCCAGTATGGCACCAACTTTGTTGTTCTATGTATTTATATCTCTAAGGGAGAGAGAGTACTTTGCCGACTAAGGTCCGTCTAGTCAAGGCTATGGTTTTTCCTGTGGTCATGTATGGACATGAGAGTTGTACTGTGAAGAAGGCTGAGTGCTGAAGGATTGATGCTTTTGAACTGTGGTGTTGGAGAAGACTCTTGAGAGTCCCTTGGACTGCAAGGAGATCCAGCCAGTCCATTCTGAAGGAGAGCAGCCCGGGGATTTCTTTGGAAGGAATGATGCTAAAGCTGAAACTCCAGTACTCTGGCCACCTCATGTGAAGAGTTGACTCATTGGAAAAGACTCTGATTCTGGGAGGGATTGGGGGCAGGAGGAGAAGGGGATGACAGAGGATGAGATGGCTGGATGGCATCACAGACTCGATGGGCATGAGTCTGAGTGAACTCCAGGAGTTGGTGATGGATTCATGGGGTTGCAAAGAGTCGGACATGACTGAGTGACTGAACTGAACTGAACTAAGGGACAGAGAAAAATTTACCTTCTTCTCTTGCCACCTTAAGCTGATAATTTTCAATCCAGCTTTGGAGCCCCATTCTGCCCTCTAACAACAAACTCTCCGTTGGGTCACCAAGACATTGATCCTTTTGTCCTATCTAGGAATTTTGGTCTTGTGAGCAAATTCACTTGATCTACCACAAAGGAATTCAACTTCTTAACTTTAGTTTTAATTTGTTCTAAATAATGAAATGAAAAAAGAACAGCCCGCTTCTCATCAGAGGGCCCTTGTATTTAATAGTGTGCATGCTCAGTTGTGTCCGATTCTTTGAGACCCATCAGTCTCCTCTGTCCGTGGGACTTCCCAGGCAAGAATACTGGATTGGGTTGCCATTTCTTCCTCCTGGGGATCTTCCTGACCCCGGGATTGAACCTGCATCTCCTGCGGCTCCTGCATTAGCAGGCGGATTCTTTACCACTGAGCCACCTGGGAAGTCCGCTTGTGTTTAATAACCAAATATTTAAAAGTTGGGAATTGAGGAAAAAGCAATGAAAGAAATGTTAATAAAGTACTTCTTCATCTAAAATTGTTTAAAATTCTATCAATGAGAGTATTAGATCTACTGGTATGCCCATGGCTGAGACAGAGAGGGCTTTGGAATCTTGTAGTCAAACAGCTCTTAACACTGCCCTTAGCCTGATGCTCCAAAGATACCTTGACCCCTTTTGTAACTAACTTTACTGTGACTGAACTCTGCCCAGATGACTTCACAGGGGTCACAAAGTCTTGGCCAAATTAATAAGATTGAGGATTTTTTTTTTTTTTTTGGCTTCCAATAACAGATGATGGCTTCCCTGGTGGCTCAGAGGGTAAAGCATCTGCCTGCAATGCGGGAGACCTGGGTTTGATCCCTGGGTTGGGAAGATCCCAGGGAAAAGGAAATGGCAACCCATTCCAGTATTCTTGCCTGGAAACTCCCATGGATGGAGAAGCCTGGTAGGCTACAGTCCATGGGGTCGCAAAGAGTTGGACACAACTGAGCTACTTCACTTCACTTCACTTCACTTCAACAGATGATAGTCCAAACAGCATCTCTGCTCTAATTCTGTGTTATAGTTTTCATGAGTTTTAAGCCCCACTAAACTAACAATATGCGCTATGTTTATCATCTACTCTTTCCATGGCTCCTCATTCCTTTTGGGATTTCTGCGATAACTTTCCTCCTGTCCCAAGAGCTCCCTTTAGCATTTCTCTTACTGTAGGTCTTCTGGTCTTCTGAATTCCATGTTTTTATTTGTCTAGGAAAACACTTATTTCACTTTCACATTTGAAAAGTATTTTCACTGGGTAATCAATTCCTGGTTGAATCTTCGTTTTTTCTTTTGCACTTTGGAGGCATCATTGCATTGTCTTCTGGCTTTTATTTCTCTTTTGAGAAAATAACTATCAGTCTGATTGATGCTTCTTTAAAGGTAACGTGTCGATTTTTTCTGGATGCTCTTAAGACAGTCGTTTGCAGAAATTTTGCAATTGCAAGCCTAATAGATTATGACTTCTTTTGTTCTTATCCAGCTTGGAGTTTGTAGCACTTCTTTGATATATTTCATCAGTTTTGGGGGTGGGGGGAACCTTAGCTCTTTTTGTTTCTTATATTGCTTCTGCACTGTCATCTCTTTCATTTCTTCTGTGACTCCAACTTTATGTACATTGAATCTTTTCTCCATGTTCTATGTATCTCTTATGTGACTTTGTACATTCTTCAACCTTTTTCTCTCCTTCAATCTGAATACTTTATCATCTGATTAAATACTAAATCATCTGATAAATACTGATTTATCATCCAGTTAACAAGTACTCTTTTTCATGTTCAGTTCAGTTCAGTTCAGTTGGTTAGTCATGTCTGACTCTTTGCGACCCCATGCTGCAGCACGCCAGGCCTCCCTGTCCATCACCAACTCCCGGAGTCCACCCAAACCCATGTCCATTGAGTCAGTGATGCCATCCAAACATCTTGTCCTCTGTCGTCCCCTTCTACTCCTGCCCTCAATCTTTCCCAGCATCTAGGTCTTTTCCAGTGAGTCAGCTCTTTGTATCAGGTGCCCGAAGTATTGGATTTTCAGCTTCAACATCAGTCACTCCAATGTGCACTCAGGACTGATCTCCTTTAGGATGGACTGGTTGGATCTCCTTGCAGTCCAAGGGACTCTCAAGAGTCTTCCCCAACACCACAGTTCAAACACATCAATTCTTTGGCACTCAGCTTTCTTTATAGTCCAACTCTCACATCCATACATGGCTACTGGAAAAACCATAGCCTTGACTAGACGGACCTTTGTTGGCAAAGTAATGTCTCTTCTTTTTAATATGCTGTCTAGGTTGGTGGTAACTTTCCTTCCAAGGAGTAAGTGTCTTTTAATTTCATGGCTGCAATCACCATCTGCAGTGATTCTGGAGCCCAGAAAAATAAAGTCAACTACTGTTTCCACATCTATTTCCCATGAAGTGATGGGACCGGATGCCATGATCTTCGTTTTCTGAATG
>SJYC01073710.1:0-44754 GCA_006408675.1 Madoqua kirkii
TTCATGGCTGCAATCACCATCTGCAGTGATTCTGGAGCCCAGAAAAATAAAGTCAACTACTGTTTCCACATCTATTTCCCATGAAGTGATGGGACCGGATGCCATGATCTTCGTTTTCTGAATGATGAGCTTTAAGCCAACTTTTTCACTCTTTTCTTTCACTTTCATCAAGAGGCTTTTTAGTTCCTCTTCACTTTCTGCCATAAGGGTGGTGTCATCTGCATATCTGAGGTTATTGATATTTCTCCCAGTAATCTTGATTCCAGCTTGTACTTCCTCCAGCCCAGCATTTCGCATGATGTTCTCTGCATATAAGTTAAATAAGCAGAGTGACGATATACAGCCTTGACATACTCCTTTTCTTATTTGGAACCAGTCTGTTGTTCCATGTCCAGTTCTAATTGTTGCTTCCTGACCTACATACAGGTTTCTCAAGAGGAAGGTCAGGTGGTCTGGTATTCCCATCTCTTTAAGAATTTTCATGTTCAAATATGATTAAATCTATTTTCATCCTAATTTCAGTTACTAGTTTTTTCAATTGTAGACATTCCATTTGATGTTTTTATAGACTTTAGTCCTCCAGTGAAATTCACCCTTTGACATCTATTTTTCTCAAATATATTAATCAAGTTTTTAAAAAATCCATGTTTCAAAATCCTGATATTTAGGGGCTTCCCTGGTGGCTCAGATCGTAAAGAATCTGCCTACAATTCAGGAGACCTGGGTCGGACCCCTGGGTCAGGAGGATCCCCTGGAGAAGGGAATGGCAACCCATTCCAGTATTCTTGCCTGGAGAATTCCATGGGCAGAAGAGCCTGATTAATATATTAATCAGGTTTAAAAAAAATGCATGTCTCATCATTCTGATATCTACATTAACTATGTATCTGGTTTGATTATGAGATTTTGTTTAGCATTCTGTTTCTTTGTATGTCTAGTAATATTTATTGACCACACAACATTGTTTATGAAAAATTGCAGATTTTAGGATGATGTTATCTTTCTCCAAAAGTGATTTATCCTATCCTTCGGCAGACAGCTATAGTAAACAAGAAACTGGGCTGATTCACACAGCTTGTTGTCTCTATAAGTCTTTATATACCTCTGGCATGTAAACTGAGAATCTGGGGTATTTACTAGTGAAACCAATGGTACTCATCAGTTGGATCCATTAAACTATTAATAATAATTAAGTTGTTATTAATAAATAACAAACTGCAACCTGCCTTCAATGATCAAGCTCACTGCAGTTGTTTTTGCAAAAAAACATATCCTCCAAGTGTCATATAGTGTAAACAATAAGATGTTTGCCTGTTATTTTTCAGGAACTTGGAGTCAGCAATGTCCAAGTCAAGCTCCAGCCTATAAAACTGGCTGGAACCACCAACCTACCACATGGGCATGTGTGAGTGTCTGATTCATGACCTTTTGGTGTTGAGGGCCCAAAACTCCATCCTCAAGACATGCTAACACTACCATTTTCTGAATATGCATCCCACGAAGAAGCATCTATCTTAGCTGTGCCTGCACGGAATGATTGCCTCATCTTTCTCTCACCTCCAATCACCTTTCCCCCACCTCCAATCACCTTTCCCCACCATGCCTCAGACCACCCTGCTTCTTTACCCCAGAAATATCCCAACCCCTCACCTACAGGGACATAGATTGGAGGTTGGTTCTCCTGTCTCACGGGGATGCCATGTGAATAAACCTTTTCTCTCCTACAAACCTCAGCCTCTCAGCATTTGGTGTGCAGCACACCAGGCAAATGAGCTGGTTCTGGAACACAGGAAGTCCGCCCAAGCAGACCTTGATCTCCAGATTTTATCTTCTCACCCTCCGCAAACTGCTCCAAACTCCCTTTTGTTTTTGACCTGCCTGCTTGACTTTTTAGTCTCTTGCCGGTACCACTTAAGAATTTAACAAATGCCTTTAGATGAACACCAGAGTACCCTCTACATCTCTCTTATCTCAGGAGATCTTGGCCTCAGGTCCCATCTTCCTAGGCAGTCCCGAACTCCAATTTTTGTCTCCCCAGCTGTGTGAGATTGCTGGAAGCTCTGATGGATTCTCTGCCTCTTAGTATCTACCTTCTGCCCAATTCTCAGCTTTTCCTTCTATGCCCCAAATTGGCAGATTCCCTGAATGTGCCCAGAGAATATTGTGCATGTTAGTCACTCCACTCAGTCGTGCCTGACTCTGCAACCCCATGGGGTGTGGCCCACCAGGCTCCTCCATCCATGGGACTTTCCAGGCAAGAATACTGGAGTGGGTTGCCATTCCTTCTCCAAGGGACCTTCCTGACCCAGTGCTCAAACTCAGGTCTCCTGCATTGTAAGTGGATTCTTTACCAGCTGAGCTACCAGGGAAGCCCAGAAAATATTGAATTTATCTTAATAATTTCTCTCCTTCTGGGATCTTGACTCAAGTCTTGGATATTTTGGTTGCTTTCGATGTCTTATTAAAAAATGTGTACTTTGTGTTTTTATATGGATTTTCTAGGTCTTTTCAACAGGAGACTTGATCAGCTGTGAGTTACTCCATTATAGTCAGAAGTAGGATAAGTTTCTTGTAATAGAAACATTAAAAGTTTTCTCTCTCTGTTTCATCTTTCTGCTTATATCAGGTACAAGAAATTAGGCTCTAGATCCCTTTTCAGATATATTAGAATCTTCTTCCAACACCACTTAAATGTCTTATGACCTCGTTACTTTAGGGCTAAGCCTACTTGCTTCATGCTTCTGAATATGCCTGTATCTATCCCTTCTTTCCTGAGGTGTAGGCTTCTAGTTCAATATCACGGCAGTCATAATTCCCTAATCTTTGTTTTCAACCTTTAGGCTAATCTCTGCTAACTTCCAAATTTCTCTAGTTTAGTGAGGTTCTTCTTAATGTCTAGGAACGGGGTTTCCTTATTTGTTCTGCCAAAATTTACTTGGCCCTGATAACTTCTTGGTCCTTTGCTTGTTGAGCCTATACGTTCATTACAAAATACCTCAAAAGGAGGAAAGTACGAGGCAATTCTATGTAAATCTGTTCATATGCCCATTGCTATTCTTTCACTTCTTTTGTGACTCTTTTTTAAAAAATATCTTTTAACTATATTTAGAATCCATCCAGTGAGGCTCATTTATTACAATCTCATTAGTCATTATTAAACCAATTAAAATATATCATTCAGTAGACATTGTATTGAGCCTCATTTCAAATGCATATGTTGGAACCATAATGGATCACTGTGTTGCAGATATGGTGGTTTTTCATCTGTTGCTGATAAAGATGAAACTGTTTTTTGAAAAGTAAAAGCCATCTGCAGCTGCTTTGAAAGTCAATTGACATTTTGTTAATTAGCATTTATTTGCAGTAGTTGGATAACAATATCAAACTACAATAAGAAATAAGCAGTTAACGTTAAAAAGAAAAGGTAACATTAAGATTCATCATTTGGCATCAAGTTAAAAGCACAAATTCTTTCAGAGACTAAAAGGGGTGTCACTGAAGTCTGTTTAAGTGTAAAATAAACTAGAAAGGGAAGGGGTGATCTCACAGATGTGGGGTTAAGGGGTAGCTCTTGGGCCTTAGAATGGAACAGACGAGCAAACCACCCATTGAGTAGCCAGTTAATCCAAGGGGGAGGATAAGAAGTGGACAAAATTATTTCCTTGTTTAGTGGCTTTTAAACACAAGCCAAATTATCACTGGAATTTTGGCCGAGAGCAGATTCCAAATGACTTGCTGATCAAATTAAGATGTCACACTCCACTCAGGTCCTGAACTGTTACCATCAGCCTCTGGACATGAAGCAGTTAGAGAGTGAGAGGAAAAGAGAGGGGCTGGTTTTGTCAGGAACACTTTGACATGTTAAAACTAGGCGTCAGGAAAAAAATGCCCACAAATGTTTTGACTTCTTGCTTGTTTTGTTCCCTCCATACAACTCCTAGAGTATGGAAGTATGAAAGTCAAAACTGTAAGCAAGTAGATATTTCATAAGAGATAGCCAGTGTTATGTTATCAACAAACAAATCACAAACCAAAAATCCATAGAGACAGACATTTGCCTTTTCTATAGTCATCCCCATAACTGGCACCAATACTAAATGTTCATTGAAAAAGGAGAAAAAATAAATTATTCTGCTGCTTTATCTTTTGGGAATGTTAATGTACTTTCTAACACAGGTCCAAAGTGTCTAAACTTTTGTGTTGATAAACAGGGTTGTTCGCTGCTTTTTCTTTCTTAAAAATGCTGGCTTTTTTAAGAAAAAATTTACAATTTCAATACTCTGCAGCATTATTTTTTTCCTAGGAGGCCAACAAAATAAAGTGTATTTTCAGTTAATGATTTCTCTGATTGTAAGCATGCAAATAGCTATGCATTTATGGATCTAGACATCCATTCTCTCCTACCTCTGCAAGTTTTGTATGATTTTTCTACTCAACTATGATTCCAACTCCGTGAAATAGGATGGATAATTAGTGATTTGGGAGACTGCCTCTAAGTACTGGGCAGAACCTGTGATTCTGCCTATCTTAATGGTCAAGTACCAGTTAAGAATACCAGTATAGAACATTTTAACAGAAAGAAAAAAGGCATCAACTTTTCCACTCCCCAGCTCACTCCAGCCAAGTGACACTGATGGATGAGCTCTGACCAGGAGTTCAAAACTAGTTTTTTAAACCACCCTCATTTACTGACAAGCAACTGATGAGAGACCGTAAAGGCCAGTTACTCAGAGAATGTTCACACCACTGAAAGCAATAACTGTAGCTTAAAAAGCAGTGGTGGCTTTATACTTTAATTATTAATCTCACTTTCAGCAGATGTGTTCTAAATCTGGCCCCTACCTGCAGGCTTCAGCCAAGTGAATTATTTCCCATTTTATGTGTGCAGAATGCTAGTAAATAAGATATTGGTACTGTGAAATATTTCTTTTATAAATATGACTAGCTAAGATCCATTAGTTTTCCTAAAGATGTGAGGTAGGAGATTAAAAAAAAAATCTGAAGTGTGCTCTGATGACAGGGGCACCGTCTTATTTCATTCACTGGCTCTCCATTTAGCATTAATATTATTCCTGTTACCTTTTCACTCCAAAACATGGAAAGGTTTGATTTTTTTTTTTAATTCAACATTTCTCTTTCTTATGAGTAACTTTATTTGAGATCTAGATAGCCCTGAACTTGCTCGCCCTTGTTGTCTCACAGGAAACCAGTTACATGAAAAATAAAGCATCTTGGGACTTCCCTAGTGATCCAGCGGTTAAGAATTTGCTTTGCAATGCAGGGGGTGTGCATTCAACCCCTGGTCAGGGAACTAAGATCTCTCCACATGCCACAGGGCAACTAGGCCTGCACCCACTAGAGCCCTCATGCCAACTAGAGAAAACCTGTATGCCAAAATGATGAGGTGGCCAAAAATAAAAAAGCGTCTTGTTTGTAGTGTATTACCAACAATTTCATATTAAATTAAAGTGTGCCATGCCAGGCACTCTAATATACACCTTCTACTTTAATGTAATTCAGTTCTTCAATAATCTTATACATTAGGCATTATTATTCCCATTTTATGTGTTAGGAAACTGAGGCTCAAAAATGTTAAGAGAGGCATTCAAAGGACACAGTTGAAAGCAGCTAATGGCAAATCAAACCTCATTCCAGGGCTTCATCTATCTTAGAACATTTGGCTCATTTCATGAAGACAATCAGAAAGATAGCTGATGCTATTAAGATGATGCCCTTATCCCTAAGTTTTTAGCACAATTTTGAGCTATCCTATCTTTATTTCAATTAGATCGCTTTTCTGTTAAAACTCAGAACTAATGCCAAATGCTCCATTATCATTAGAACATCCAGAAAAAGCTGGCAGAAAAGGCTTCACCTTTTGCCAGTTTAGGAATAAATCAGGCATATCTGCTACTGAGCTTTCAAATTCAGAAGTCAAAGTAAGAAACCCAAAATGATCTGTGGAAGTTAACAGAAATTTCTTATCCTTGAGCTTCCCTGGTGGCTCAGACAGTAAAGAATCTGCCTGCAGTGTAGGAGGTCTGGGTCCGATCCTTGGGTTGGGAAGATCCCCTTGAGAAGGGAATGGCTACCCACTCCAGTATTAGTGCCTGGAGAATTCTGTGGAGGAGCCTCCTCGCCAGAGGAACCTGGCTAGCTAAAGTCCATGGGGTCGCAAAGAGGCAGACACGACAGGGTGACTAGCACTTCACCTTCTTATCCTGCGCTAGCCCATCCATCTCTCTTGTTTTGTTTTAGGGACCATTTCTTCCTGCTTTCTCTTCCCACAGCTGAGTAGTATCTGCTTTTTCTTAGATGTTCCTCTGTCTGGAGTTATGAGTATTTCAAACTCAGTGAAAACTGGCCCTTTAAAGAAAGTATTGTGTGGAAGAGAAGATAGGCTTTGTCACAGACAGACTTGGCATCAAACTCTTTATGTGATGATGAAAAATAGACTGTAAGGATAGACAAGATAGGGACCACTGAGCCTTGGTTTCCTGATGTTATTTGACCTATAGAGTTTGTGTGGAATGAGTTAACATTAACTTAATATCTGAGATAGCAGGAACCCTTTACTGTAAAAATTACTCCATTTCCCTGTGTTAGTTCATCTAAGGCAGCTTATTTGTTCTAAGCCATTTTCTCCATCGCTGCTCTTTCTGGCCAGGACAGGTGATTTTATTATTATTACTGTGGAGTTGCTGGTGGTGGTGAAACGAGCACAACACAGACAGTTTTCTGCTGGGGCTTCCTGGGCAGTCCCGTGATGAAGGCCCTGTGCTTCCACTGCAGGAGGGTGTGGGTTCAAGCCCTGGTGGGGAACTAAGATCCCACATGCCACGCAGCATGCCCCCTCCCCCCAAATTACTCTTTTAACAGTTTTTAAGTCCACAGTTCCGTGGTATTAAGTACGCTCACATTGTTGCACAGCCATTACCTCCACCCACCTCCTGAACTTCTTTGCCTTCCCACCCTGAACCTCTGCACCCACTCACCAGCGACCCCCCAGTGGCCATGATTCTGTCAGCACTTTCCGTCTGGACGAGTCTGACTGCTCTAGGTGCCTCAGGTAAGCGGAACGGCACAGAATTTGTCCTTATTTCTCTCAGCACAGTGTCCTCAGGCTTCGTTCAGGCTGTAGCATGGGTGAGGGTTTCTTCCTTAGGGTTCAATGATATTCCATTGTATGCATAGGCCACATTCTCCACACGCTTTCATCTGGACTGATCGTTTCGATCGCAGGGGTGCCTGGGCAGAAATGTGACGGAGACCATCTTCTTTCAGAAAGGATGGGTAGCTCATTCCGGGGTTGGAGAATTTGAGAGAGAAAGGACCCCCCAGAAAGACTAATGTGAGGTGGGTTGTCCTCAGCACCTCCCCTTCCCTTTCTCCTCTTATTATTCGGCACTTTTTGCTTATTATCCTTCCCTGCCTCTGTATTTGTTGCATCATTTAAATAACAATAGCCTAAATTAGGAGGTGAGATTAACATACACATACTACTGAATATGAAATAACCAACAAGGGCCTACTGTATAGCACAGGGAACTCGACTCAATATTTTATAATAACCCATATGGGGAAAGAGTCTGGAAAAGAGTATACATATATATGTATGTGTATGTACATATATATGTGTGTCTGTATACATATATTCTGTATACATATATATATATACACACACACATATATATACTGAATCATGGTGCTGTACATCTGAAACTAGCATGACATTGTAAATCAACTATACTTCAATTTAAAAAAAAGCCGTGGTCTAAGCCAAGCCCTAAACCCAGACCGTTGTTTCAACAATAAATTAAGAAGCCACCCATTGTGAGGACAAGGTAAATAATATTTTCTTTGAGTTTGAAAATCTCCCAAAAGAAGGCTTGAATATCTATGACTCAGGATTTTTATGGCTGTGAGATTAGCAAAGAATCCATTTTCAAGCATCTCTTTCTCTGTCCCCCTTCTCTCCTCCCTCTTTATCTTTCTCTCCTTGAACCCTCTTTCATTTCCTTCAAGATGTTTCTTTTGCTTTTGTGATACATTTGAGTCTATGTTCTTTCCCTGAAATGGCTGCAAAGAAACGTAGTACTAGCCTGATTAAATATTTGTCCAGCTCAAGAAATTCTCCCTCTTTTGTTCATTTCATTTTGTATCTCTGGACCTCCAAATCACAGGAGGAAGAGAAAAGTGAAACGCTAAATACCACAGCACAATATTGAGTAGTTTAATGGGAATTTAAAACAAAGGAAAATCTGGTACAAATATAATTTGCTATATCAAACTTCCAGGTTTGTCCTCAAGACATGTATCTTTTTAAAGAATTGTTTCTGCCTCAAACCCTCTGTGAGTAAAAAGAGCACATAGAGCATCATCTTTCTCTTTAGAAAATGAAGAATATAAATCAGTCTTCGTTTCTTGCCTTCAGAACACTGTGAAAAATCACTGTGGGAAATGTGTGTCCTTCCCAACCTCTGCAGTTCTCTACTTCCCTCTTCATTAAAGGGAAAGAGTGATTTTGATCAGAAGCTCTTTAAAGACCAACTTGCAAAGCAAAAATTTTTTTAAATCAAACTATCTCTAGAAGCACATCTACCATAAACACTGGATGGTTTGGTGCCACAAAAAGAACAGTAGGATTTTAGAGCTGAAAGTGTCTTGGTCCAAACCTCTAGATGGATGTTTCTTTTCTAGTCCACAAAGTGGAGGAGACAGCACGGTAAGAGTAGGGACTGTGGCTTGTATTTGTGCAACATGAAGGTGGAGGAAAGAGAGGAGAGAGTGAGGGGGAAGGAGGGTAAAAACAGAGAAAACAGGCAGGGAGGAAGGAAGCAGAGAGAGACCGCAGGGTCAGTAGGTAAGTAGTATTTATTATACACACATATATATACATATATATATTACACACATGTATTATATATATGTGTGTGTGTATAATATATATATATATATATAATTTTTGGCTAACAGTGTTTACTGTTTAGATTAACTAATTGAATTATCTCAGCAAACCACTAACAAAGATATTAATATCCCACATTTAGTGTTGAAGAAGTTTAAGTTCAAAGAATGTAAATGCATATATTTCTAGCTCATTGCAGAAAGGAAACATTGATGAAAGAGGCAGAATTCCTCTTGAAGGGGACACAGGGTGAGAGAAAGGCAGAGAAGATGTGTGTGGTAGATCCATACTTATGAAATGCTCCTTATGCTTCCCATAAATCCATACTTATGAAATAATACTGTAAAGAAGAGATTGTGGCCACGCCCATGAGTTACATAGACCCTGACTTAATATTGACAGTAATTAATCTCCTCCTTTGTCAGATATGACAAAAGAAAAGGTGACGGTAGGGTTTGCAATGTTTTCCTTGCTTCACTTTCTGCTGCTGCTAAGTCGCTTCAGTCGTGTCCTAGTCTGTGCGACCCCAGAGCCAGCCGCCCACCAGGTGACACCACTAACGTCCCCATGAACCTCTTGCCAACTGCAGTGTATGCAAGGTGCTCAGATGCTCAGTCATGGCTGACTCTTTGCAACCCCGTGGACTGCTGCCCGCCAGGCTCCTCTGTCCATGGGATTCTCCAGGCAAGAATACTGGAGTGGGGTGCCATTTCCTACTCCAGAGGATCTTCCTGACCCAGGGATTGAACCCAAGACTCTTTCGTCTCCTGCATTGGCAGGTGGATTATTTACCACTGCGCCACCTGGGAAGCCCACTTGTAGTGCATAGTACATTATAGACACCTAGGAAGTGAAGTCACTCAGTCATGTCCGACTCTTTGCGACCCCCTGGACTGTAGCCCACCAGTCTCCTAAGTCCATGGGATTTTCCAGGCAAGAATACTGGAGTGGATTGCCAACCTAGGAGGAAATGGCCTAATACCAATAGGTAATGCTAAAAAGGAGGAAAACATCACTTTGATCCAAGCAGTTTGTGCCCCAGATGTGGGCTTTGGTAATTCTGATTTCAGCTCTAGAACAAAGGGTGCTACAAGCAACTGGGCTAATAACTCATTTCAGGAGTAGAGAGAAGACCCTTGAAGCGCACTGCATCTGATTTGTAAACAGGTCTTTGCTGACACATTACTTAAATAATTTAGGGAAAGTATAGGGCTCTCAAATTCACCCATGACTCCGGCCTCGAGGTACACAAATCTCTTTACAGTGTCTTAAATGTAATGCTCTAAGGCTTCAGGCAGATTTCTCTGGCAAATAATTTAACTTCTGTATGTCTCAGTTTCCTCCACAATAAAACAAGAAAGAGAGGCTGGTCTCCAGGGCACATGCCAGCTCCGGCTTTCTGGACGCCTGTGATTCCCTGTGCATGGAGTGTTGTCTGTGTACAGAGTATTGGATTCACTCTTAAATATTTTGTACCAGAGGAAAGATTTAAACACAAATTTTCATCACCACCATTGTCACCCCAGTAATCTTCACAGAGTATGCTGAGAATTATTTCTATTTCTGATTCTTACTGTAAAATCCTTAAAATAGGCATTATTACCTGCAATATAATGATGAAGAAATTGCATTTGCTCAAGAGTTATCCTGTATTAGTGATTAATTTAGGGTTGCTGCAGAAGTGCTGTAGGATGTTTTCAAAGTTGATTTGTCAAAACAGATTTCTGTTTGTTTTACTTGCTTTGTTTATTTTGCTTAATTCTTTTTCTTTATTTAAGATTTCTTCCTCAGGCTAGCCTCACAAGAGAATAATTGTATTTTCAAAGGTACAAAGGTCAACTCCTCTTCAAGGCAGCAGAACTCTCACTCTATCAGATAGTTGTTGAATTTAACTTACCACAAACCATATGGACCACCTCTTCCTTGATGTCCTTTCTGGACGCTGAACATATTTCTGTCACAGCACCTGTAACAGTTTATCGAATTTAATCACTACATGCCCATCTCTCCTTATCAGATTCTACCTGTGAGTCACTAAGCCAATTACTTTTATCCTCATTGGAAGAGAATTTTTTTTATCTTTACTGTTTCATCGTTCAGTAGCACCTGAGACATAATAAGCACATAGAAAATATTAACTGACTGAATGAAATGTTAATAAATTAGTTTTCACAGTATTGTGCAAATTTAAAATACAAGCAAAAAATGTCTCTGTTTTATCTTTTCTCTATTTGCATCAGTATGGTGGGCGTGCAGGGAAAATGATGTCTAGGCACTCTTTCATTTCCTAAACCCCACACTCTATAAAATTTTCTTGTAATTACTCTCTCTTCTAGTTCAGAAACCTGGAAATTCTCTCCAATCTTCTTAACTTTAAACCAGACGACGTCCAGAGTTTCTGCTTTATCCCTGTCCTGTGTCCACCCTCTTCACCTGTAACCTCACTATCGACAGCTAGTTGGATGGTCAAGTGTTGCTCTACAGTTTTTTCACGTTATTTGTTTGTTTTTAGAGCTTGCATTTTTAAAGACTTTTTGGTAATGTAGACCATTTTAAAGTCTTTATTGAATTTGTTACGGTAGTGCCTCTCTGTTTCAGTTTGTTGGCCAATCTTAGCTCCTTGACCAGGGATTGAACCCTCACCCACTACTACAGAGGGCCAAGTCTTAACCACTGGACTTCAAAGGAAGATCCTGCTCTACAGTTTCCAGTTTGTCTTGTCTATGACAAGATCATAAACATTGAAGATGGAGATGGTTAACACAACTCTTTGATTTATAGTGTTAATTCTTGATTGATCAACATTAACAATAGATCAGTTATTGTCTCTCTGCTGAAGCAAGCCTACAACGTACCTCTTGTCCCTCCTTTTCGCTACATGCTTGTGATCATTAATTTCACATGTCAACTTGAATGGGCCATGGGACATCCAGATATCTGATTAAACATTATTTCTGGGTTTGTCTCGGAGGTTGTTTCTGGAAGATATTAGCATTTGAGATGGTGGCTTCAGTAAAGCGGGTGGTCCTCCACAGGGTGGCCATCGGTCGATTTGTTGAGGGCCTAAACAGTACTCTTGCCTGGAAAATCCCAGGGACGGAGGAGCCTGGTGGGCTACAGTCCATGGGGTCACAAAGAGTAGGACATGACTGAGTGACTTCACTTTCCCTTTCACTTTCATGCATTGGAGAAGGAAGTGGCGACCCACTCCAGTGTTCTTACCTGGAGAATCCCAGGGACTGGGGAGCCTGGTGGGCTGCCATCTATGGGTTGCACAAAGTCGGACACAACTGAAGCGGCTTAGCAGCAGCAGCAACAAACAGAACAAAAACGCAGAGGAAGGTTGGATTGCCCCTCCCCCAGCCTGAGGGTTGATTCTCTCCTGCTCTCAGGGTTCCTGGTTCTCAGGCCTTCAGACTACATCACCAGGTTTCCTGGGTCTCCCACTTGCAGACAGCAGCTCATGGGATGTCTCAGTCTCCGTAACCACATGAGTCAGTACCTCACAATAAATCTCTCTCTAGGATATACATATCCTGTTCATTCTGTTTCTCTGGGGAACCCTAGTACAGTACTTATTTTTATTTCCTCTATTGGATACATCTAAATTTATTTTTTCCATCAGTACTCTTTCTTAGTTTATACCCTCAATCTTTTGAGAAGCACATCTTCAAGAAAATTCCTAAGAAGGGTGCATAGGATGTGGATGTTCAATATACTGATATATTTGAATATGTTTTATTATTGGAATGACCATTTGGTTGAACAATCTGCTCTCAATTGAAAATAATTTCCCTCATATTTTAAAGATACTCTTTTAGCATCACTGTCATTGTTTAAAAAGTTGGATGTCAGTCTGGATCTATCCATTTGTACGTGACCACTCTCCTACCCTTGTAATCTTGCCCTCACTGGCTGGAAACTTCATGATCTCACATCCAGAATTTCACACAGGTATGTCAAGGTATGTAATCATTCATTAACCTTTCTTGGCATCTAATAGACTCTTTTTAAATAGGAAATTTATGATTCTCTAGGGTCTCAAATGTCACCATCTGACCACCCAACTCTTTTTGTCAATAGCACATATCAAATCTCCAAAATATGGGATAATTCCCTTACCTTTTTTCCCTCTACTATCACTAGAATGTAAGCAACAAGGAATTTTAGTCTTTTTTTTTAATCACTGTTGCATTAAGAATTGTGCCCAGCATCTCATGAGTATTTAATAAATACTTGTTAAATAAATCTTTGTTTCATAGTTAAGAAAGAAGCAATGAAAGTTGCATCTGCTTACATAGGCCTTGTCAACAGGCAGAGTTCGCTTTAGACTGAATGTATGGCAGCTGCCCACCGGGAGAGCCACTCATTGCACTAGGAACTCTCAGGGAATAGACTGGAGAGGAATTTATACTGGGGTAAATACCCAAGTTCTTTCCAGAGACTTAATTCTGAAAAGTAACTGTGATACAAAATTTTATTTGAAGTATTAAATAGATATCTTTAGTAAGGATGGAGGCTTCAGAAAGAGAAAAGGAATAGAAATCAGAAGTAATTCCACTTAATAGATGGTAGGATTATTGACGATCATTTTTACCTTTGTATTTCCAAAAATCTTTCAGTTTTTTCTATGTGTTAGAGAAATTAACAAAAATCAACACAATACGTTTACAAGATGCTCTAGTGAGGATTATCTGATTTCTGTACGATGTGAACTGTTCATGTGAGTATCTGTTCAGTACTTCCTCTTCATCCCAAGTTACCACCTGATTCTCCTCTTCAGTTTTCCCACGTCCTTTTAACTTTTAAACCATTTGGAAATATCACTTTAATTTAGGCACAGGTTTATTTAGAAATCTTCTATCTGATAGAGTTGTTAGCATTTCTGCTACCTAGGCAACAAAGCATGGTTCTGTCACTAACATCTTTTCATTTTTAGCAAAGTGAAATCTTAAACTTTTCTAACAAACTTGTAGAAACTAAAGCCAAACTTAAATATATTCCTCTCTCTCCTAAAGAAAAAAATGGGGAGTAGAGATAAGTGTAAAGAACTGCATATATGACTGTGTTTCTTGGAGAAAGCAGAATGCGTTTGGAAAGAGAGAGAAGGGTATATGTTTCAAAACAGAGGAAAAAAACTTGTGGAAATATCAGAAAATCCACTTCTAATTTCCAAAGTGTGATTAATGTCTTAAAAAGCATATGGAATGACTACATGTTTTGTACCTTAAATACATAGACCCACATACACTATTCTTTTATTATGGAAGTGATGCATTTTATTATAGAAAAAAGGAAGTATTAAAAATACAAGTAAAGATTCCAGTTGAAATACCCTGACTTAAACTCTAGAGCTAAGTTCTTGAGGATGCACTTTAGAATTCTATACTTTTATTTTAAAATTATGTTGTGAACATTTGCATGTCATTAAGTTCTTCAAAAATCAGAATTTTTCAGAACTTCAATGTACGATAATCTACCTCTCCAGTACAATTTTTCATTTAACTTAGTTCCAGTTTTTTATATCATAAATAGAAAGTAAAGAACATCCTTATGCAAAAGTGTTGTCCACATCTCTTTCTAATTTCTAATGACAGAATTCTAGAAGAAGAATCATTGGGCTAAATAACCAGAGGTTTTTAAGGCTTCTGAAATAAATAGCCAAATACCTCCCAGGAAGTGGTAATACTAAACATTCCTTCCAGGTTACTTGACAGGATCCATCACCTGACCATCTCTCACCCTGAGCAGGCAATTAAATAAGTTTAAAATGATGTTTAATAAGATAGATAACTAATAAAGACCTACTGTATAGCACAGGGAGCTTTACCCTACAATTACCTATATGGGAAAAGAATCTAGAAAAAATGGATATATTTATAACTGATTCACTTTGCTATAGACCTGAAACTAATACATTGTAAATCAACTATACTCCAATAAAATTTTCTAATAAAATGATATTTAGATTTGTGAGATTATCAGGAAAGCTGAACTTTCCCCCATTTTTGTTGAACATCTAAAATTCCTCTTTCCTGTATCTTTTAATCCAGTTTGTTTTTTTTTCTATAGACATGTTTGTATTTTTCAGATTTATAAAAACTCTTAGGAAAAAATATTCCCTCTTTGCCTATCATCAGTGGTAGACATTTTTCCAGCATTGTCATTTCAATGTGTCCATGGTATTTTCTTTTTTGTTTAAGAAATGATTGTTTTAATATACAGTGTTTAAGACTTTATGTCACCAATTCTATTGCTCTTGCTGAAAGGTTTCTTCATCTGTGAGTCATTTATTTGCTTCTAATATTTGTGTTGTTTGATTTACTATGTACATTGTTTTATATAGACATCTCTAGAATTGATTACTGTGTGTAACATATGGGATAAGGTAAAGACCTAGTCTAATGTCTTCCATATGTCATTTATTGAGTAATCTGTCCCTTACTTTGTTCTGATGTCACCTGTATAGCATCTCAAGCCATTGTACATCATAGGGTGCTTTCTTTTTGAGGGCTAGTCTCTCTTATTGATCCATACTTATGCAAGCATCGCTACTGTAGCTCAGCAATATATCTTCTACCTGGTAGAACAAGTTCAACCTTCCTCATTAGCTTTCCTTTCCCACTTCCCTTTTGCTATTC
The DNA here is from genome assembly GCA_006408675.1 of Madoqua kirkii. Lineage (NCBI taxonomy): Eukaryota > Metazoa > Chordata > Mammalia > Artiodactyla > Bovidae > Madoqua > Madoqua kirkii. The sequence continues at coordinate 15,550 of SJYC01073710.1, forward strand.
TTATGTGATGCTGAAGCTGAAGTTTCATACGTCGGCCACCTGATATGAAGACCTGACCCATTAGAAAGACTGGGAAATCTTTCCCTGCTGGAAAAGATTGAAGGCAGGAAGAGAAGGGGATGACAGAAGATGAGACAGTTGGGTGGCATCACCAATTCAATAGACATGAGTTTGAGCAAACTCTGGGAGATGGTAAAGGACGGGGAAGCCTGGCATGTTGCAATCCTTGGGGAGACAGAGATGGTAATGACTGAGCTACTAAACAACACCAGCAACAAATTCTTACATACCTATTCCTCCAGAAAAACTACTGAAGAAAAAATCCCATTGAGAATGTGTTGGGTTACAGTAAACTTAAAAATTAATGTGGATAAAACTGATATATTTATAATAGTCCACACAGACACACTGCATGGCTTCCTATTTATTTAAGCCTTATTTTATGCCCTTTGGTATAATTCTATGGCATTTTTCACAAAGGTCTGACATATTTTTATTAAGCTTGTATTTCTAGGTGTTTTATATTCCTGTTACTACTGTGAAAGAGTTTCGTTCCTCATTATACTTTCTGATTGTGCCTGGTGTGTTTGAAATCCATTGACACTTATATTTATTCATCTTGCCAAAGTCGCTTATAATTATTTTTTTAGCTGGTTCTCTAGGGTTTTCTAGATATATGATGATATCAGCTGCAAACAATGATAACTTTGTTTTTCTTTCTCTGGTAATCACACTTCTTATTTTTGTTCCTCTGCTACAACTAAAACTTATAAAATAATAATTAACTGTAGGGAGGAGAACAGACATTCTTGGTTTGTTTCTGATGTTAATGGAAGTGTCTCCATTTGTATTTTCCTAATACACTAAATGAGTTGTCAATATGAAAATGTTCCTTAATGTGTTAAGGAATTATCCTTATATAGATAACAAAAAGGTGTTTCTCATTAGAAATGATTGTAGGGCAGCTGGTCATACAGTGAAGGTGGGGTAAAGGGGGCCACTCTAGCCAGTGGCCTCTGTCTATGCCTGGGCTGGTACCGTCCAGCAGCCCAGGACAGATCTGAAATGTATGGTGCTGCAGAAACCAGATCCAGGATCCAGATCACCTGCCACTCGAGTACCTCCCAACCTCCAGAGACCCGCACGAGTCTCCTGTGGTCTGAGAATGGTTACCCCTCCATATGAGCCAAAGGCTGAATTGGTGTCAGGGCCGATGGGACAGCGTACACGGCCCGTGATCCCCACAGTGGCCATACTGTGGCCCTCAAGAGCGTGAGAGTCCCCAGTGGAGGAGGCCTGCCCATCAGCACGGCTGGTAAGGTGGACTCACTGCCGTGTATGGAGGCTCTTGAGCGTCCCAGTGTCGTCCGGCTGATGGAGTCAGTGCCAAAGCCTAAAATGACCGGGAGGCCAACGTGACCCTGGTGTGTGAGCATGTGAGCCAAGACCTAAGGACGCCTCTGGACGAGGCAGCCCACCAGGCTTGCCAGCGGAGACCATCAGGAACCTGACGCCCTGGTTTCTAAGAGGCCTGGATTTCCTTCCTGCCGGCGGCATCGTTCACCGAGACCTGAAGCCAGAGAACATTCGGGTGACAAGCGGTGGGACGGTCAGGCTGGCTGACTGGCCTGGCTGGAATCTACAGCTACCAGCAGCACCACACCTGTGGCTGTTAGCACTCCAGTACCCTGAGCTCCAAAAGTCCTTTTCAAATCTACCTACGCAGCGCCTGTGGACGTGCGGTGTGTGGGCTGGATCTTCACAGAGGCACTCGGAAGCTGACCAGATAGGCAGATTCTCTGACCTGACTGAACGGCCCCCAAGGATGACCGGCCTCGAAACGTGTCTCAAGATGTGTCTCTGTCCCTGGGGGCCTCCCCACCCCCCGGGCCCCGCCCAGTTGTACCTGAGACAGAGGAGTCTGGAGCACAGCTGCTGCTGGAAATGCTGACTTTTAACCCCCACAAGGGACTCTGCGTCCCGAGCCTGGCAGCACTCTTATCTACACAAGGCAGAAGGTGACCCCAAGTGAACCACAAAACGGCTGCCCCAGCACCGAGAGGAGAGACACCGACATTTCCCTTCCTTTGAACACTTGAGTGAAGAGACTCCCCTGACAAGGTGACCTCTGCCGTCATCTCTGAGGCTGTGGAGACTCCTCCAACTTTTTACAGTCTATTTTGCTGCCTTAATAACATTCCCCTCTGGCCCCTCCTCTTGAGGCTTATCCTTTCCTGCCCTGCTATGTCCTTACACGAAGGGGTATGTCCCTTGTTCTCCTCTTCCCTATACCTTGGTATTGGGATCCTTTTTCATACAGAAAAAACAACAAAAAATGATGTGATTGCAATATTTTATCAACGCCTTTCAAAAACTAATGATCTTATGAATTTTTTTAAAATGTGACCTCTCAATATAATAAGAATTTTCTAATATTAAGCCAACCTGGGGCTTCTCTGGTGGCTCAATGGTAAAGAATCCACCTGCCAATGCAGGAGACCCGAGTTCGATCCCTGCTCCGGGAAGTTCCCACAGGCCTCAGGGCAACTGGCTCTTGCCGCAACAGTTGAGCCTATGTTCTAGAGCCTGGGAGCCACAACTACGGAAGCCCACGCACTCTAGAGCATGCGCTCTTCAATGAGAGAAGCCACCGCAATGAGGAGACCGCACCCTGAAACGAGAGTAGCCTGTGCTTGCTGCAACTAGAGAAAAGTACTCACAGCAACAAAGACCCAGCATGGCCATAAATACATAAGATTATTAAAAAAAAAAAAAAAACTGATAGCTTCTACTTGGTTGTGTTAGATTATTCTTTACAAATAGTTTTTTGAGTCCCATTGGCTATTATTTAGAGTTTTGAAATATACGGGTCCTTTTCTTATCTTATCCTTGTTAGGCTTTAATAATAATAATAGCAGTTGTGATCATTTTGTACACTCATACGATGTTTCAAATACCACATTTTCTCCTGTATTTTCTTACAGCATTTACAAATGAAATACAGCATTACATATATTTTGCAGATAAGGAACTGAAGCTAAGATTATATAGCTTGAGGGAGGAGCCTGTCTCACTAGGCTCTGCTACATAGTTTTGAAGAGTTAAAAATGAATTAAGTAGCTTTCCATGTTCTGGAATAGGTTATATAGAATAGAAAAAAATCTGTTTCTTGAAAGATGAAAAGACTGATTCATGTATGCACAGGAGACAAAATGATGCTGTGAAAGTACATGGGGTTTGCTGCTGCTGCTGCTAAGTCGCTTCAGTCGTGTCCGACTCTGCGCGACAAAGCCAAATGCTGGTTTGAATTCCAGCTCTGTCCATTACTTAGTAATGCTGAATGAGTAGAAATGATGGTGATTATAAAAACATCCTGTCCTGAAGACTTCTGTGACAACATTTTCCAGTTGTGCCTGGGTCTTTTTCTGATATTTTTTTCCATAACACCTTGTTGCCCCAGGAAATCATTTATTTCTTCTAGATAATGGAATATATAATTTCATAGTCATATGTACCACTCTCTTATATTTTAGGAGGCCAATGCCTTACCTATTAGGTGACCAAGGTTGATACTCTCTTATATTTTAAAATCTCCATATAAAGATATTTTATATCTTTTGTTATATTTCCTATTAGTCTTTGGAATTTAATTGTGTGCTCACATTTGTTTCTAAATATTTGTGGTTTTCTGAAAATAACCTTTTAGAGTAGCGTGCATGTATGCATACTAAGTCACTTCAGTCATGTCTGACTCTGAACCTTATAAACTGTAGCCCACCAGGCTCCTCTGCACATGGGATTCTCCAGGAAAGAATACTGGAGCAGGTTGCTGTGCCCTCCTCCAGAGGATCTTTCCAACCCAGCAATCAAACCCACGTCTCTTCTGTTCCCTGCATTGGCAGGCAGGTTCTTTACCATAGTGCCACCTAGGAAATGCTTCGATAAGTAGCAGAGTACGCTGAATAATAACCCCACAAAATGTCAGTGTCTTAACCTCCAGAACCTGTGAATGTTATATGGTCATAGGTACTTTGCAAGTGCGGTTAAATTAAGGATTTTTATGAAGGGGAGACTATTCTGGATTATCCCAGTGGGCCCTGTATAATCACAGGGTCCTTATAAGAGGGGTCTAAGAAAGTCAGACAGAGGAGAAGGTGATATGACAACATAAGAGATTGGAGTGATGTGGCCACAAGTCAATGAATGCTAGCAGTCTATAAAAGCTGGAAAAGACAAGGAATGACTTGCCTCTCGAGCCTCCAGAAGGAACCAGCCCTGCCAGCTCCTTGATTTTCACCCCTCTAGGATTCCCTGGTGTCTCCGTGATAAAGAATTCACCTGCCAAGGCAGGAGACATGGGTTTGATCCCTAGGTCGGGAAGATCTTCTGAAGAAGGAAATGGCAACCCACTCTAGTATTCTTGCCTGGAGAATTCCATGGACAGAGGAACCTGGTGGGCTACAGTCCATGGAGTCACAAAGAGTCAGACACAATCTAGAAACTAAACAACAAGACTCATTTTGGGCTTCTGACCTCCATAACTTTTAAAGTTTGCATTATTTTAAGCCAATAGGTCTGTGATAATTTGTTTCAGCAGCAACAGGGCACAAACATAGTTTTAGACTGACAGGAAAGTGAATTTCCATATGCCCCATCCAGTTTCCCCCGTTGTTACTATCTTACATTAGAACAGTATATTTGTTGCAATTAATGAACCTGTAAGACACCTTATTATTAACTGAAATCCACACTTTCTTGTTTCAGATTTCCTTAATTTTTACTGTGTGTTCTCTATCTGTTAGAAGGGCATCCAGCTTCCCATATTACATTTAGTTGTCCTGTCTCCTTTGGCTCCTCTTGGCTGTGACGGTTTCTCAGACCATGTTTTGGATGACCTTGACAGTCTGAAGAATACAGCTCAGATAGTATTTCACATGCCCCTCAGTTGGGATTTTTCTCATGACTAGGCTGAGATGATGAGTTTGAGTGACAAGGACCAGAGAGATAAAGTGTCCCTCTCATCACATCATTCGTGGTTATATACTGTCAACATGACATCATTGTTACTGTTGAGTTAGATCACCTGGCTTAGGTAGTGTTTGTCAGTTTCTGTGCCATAAAATTACTCTTTTCCCTTCCTTTGTCTCAATTCAGTTCAATTCAGTTCAGTCGTTCAGTGCTGTCTGACTGTTTGTGATCCCATAGACTGCAACACACTAGGCTTCCCTGTCCATCACCAACTCCCAGAGCTTGCTCTAACTCATGCCCATCGAGTTGGTGATGTCTAGCGTTTTTCAAATAAGGAACTTTTAAAATTTGTCAGTTCCACTATTTTTTTGGTTTTGTTTTATAAGTAATTAATGTCTCCTGGTGACTCAGACGGTAAAACGTCTGCTAACAATGTGGGAGAGCCGGGTTCCATCCCTGGGTCGGGAGGATCCCTTGGAGAAGGCAATGGCAATCCACTCCAGCACTCTTGCCTGGAAAATCCCATGGATGGAGGAGCCTGATAGGGCTGATAAAGTCCATGGGGTCGAAAAGAGTCGGATAGGACTGAACGACTTCACTTTCATGTTAATTACTTCTGTCATGCTTATGGTTCCTTTCATATTCTTTTTCTAATTTCTTAAGTCCTAGGTTGACTTATTTGTATCCTTTTTTTTTTTAAAAAAAATACATAAATCATTTAAGGATTCATGATCTCCAGTTGGCAAGGAGTTGTTTGTTTCATTAAATACTTAAATATTTTTATATTGATTTCTGTGTTCATAGCATAGTGGTAAAAGAATATATGTCATATAAATTTTGCCTTTTTGAATTTTGTCAGTTTTTAGTTTCTCCTCTTATATGATCACTTTCTGTGCTTTCTGAATTTTTATAAAGACTTTAAAAGGAATTCTATTTTCTGTTTGCAAGGTATAAACTAAACTAAATTTTGCAGTGGGTAGGAACATATTTGTTTTGATTACCTCTGGATACACAGCTTCTCAAACAGGGCCTAATAGACAGTAGGAGTTCACTAAATAATTTTTAGTAAACAACTACAAAAATTTCATGCTCTCAGTTGCGACCAATAAAAATGTCTCCAGACATGGTCAACTGTCCCCTTGTGAACAAAATCACCAAGTGAACCACTTTAAAATGATAAAGTTATCTACATAGAATATCTGAGAGAATCTGCTCAAAAAGTATCAAAATTAATATTTGGATTCAGCAAAGTTAGTTGATAGATTTAAAAAGTCAATGTTGATATAAATTACATTCCTATAGTATAGCAGTAATAAACCTTTAGAGAATATAGTCTTAAAGTCAGTATCATCAATGATAGCAATACAAATTAAAAGACTAAATCTAATAAAAGGTGTGCAAGAGCTTTAGGAAGAATATTATAAAATAGAATGAAAGATATTAAAGACATAAGAACAGAGGACTTTATAAGAATCACTTTTTTTTTCTTCCCAAGGTGAAAGTGAAGCCACTCAGTCGAGTCTGACTCTTTGCGACCCTGTGGACTGTAGCCTACCAGGCTCCTCGGCCCATGGAATTTTCCAGGCAAGAATACTAGAGTGGGTTGCCATTTCCTTCTCCAGGGGATCTTCCCAACCCAGGGATCGAACCCAGGTCTCCCGCATTGCAGGCAAACGCTTCTGTAAATGTAGTGGAAGTCCAATCAAAAGCCAATAGGAGTTTTCATGGGATTTGACAAATTGATTCTAAAATTTATACTGGAGAATATGGAATGAAGCTAGCTAAGGCACTTTTGCAGAAAATTAATTTGGGAGGCTTGCTGTATCATGTATCAAAGTTTACTCTAAATCTACAGTGGCCAGCAAACACATGAAAAGACTGCTGATTTGTAGAGAAATGCAAATCAAAACTACCGTGAGGTGTGGTGGCCTCACATTGGTCAGAGTGGCTGTGCTCAAAAAATCTACAATCAATAAATGCTGGAGAGGATATGGGAAAGGGGAATCCTCTTACACTGTTGGTGGGAATGTAAATTGCTACAGCCACTATGGAGAATAGTATGGAGGTTCCTCAAAAAACTTAAAGTAGAACTATCACATGACCCAGTAATCCAATTCCTGGGCATACACCTGGAGAAAACCATAATTCAAAAAGATACATGCATCCCAATGTTCATTACAGCACTATTTACAATAGCCAGGATGTGGAAGCAGCCTAAATGTTCAACAACAGAGGAATGGTTAAGAAGATGTGGTACATATTGGGTTGGCCAAAAAGTTGGTTTAGGTTTTTCCATGAGTTGTTACAGAAAAACCTGAATTATACACACACACACACACACACACACACACACACACACACGCACAGGTATATGTATGTACCTATTCATACATGCATATATATATATATAAACATATATATATAATGGAGTATTATTCAGCCACAGAAAGGAATGAAATAGTGCCATTTGCAGAGATGTGGCTAGACCTAGAGATGTCATACAGAACGAAGTAAGTCAGAAAGAGAAAAACAAATATAATGTATTAACACTCCTATGCAGAATCTAGAAAAATGGTACAGATGAACTTATTTGCAAAGCAGAAATAGAGACACAGATGTAGAGAACAAACATATGGATACCACGGGGAGTAGGGGAAGTGAATTGGGAGATTGCGATTGACATATATACACTACTATGTATGATACAGATAACTAATGAGAATCTACTATATAGCACAGGGAACTCTACTCAGCGCTCTATGGTGACCTAAATGGGAAGGAGATCTTGAAAAGAAAAGATACACATAACTCAGAGAAGGCAATGGAAACCCACTCCAGTACTCTTGCCTGGACAATTCCATGGACAGAGGAGCCTGGTAGGCTACAGTCCATGGGGTCGTGAAGAGTTGGACACGACTGAGCGACTTCACTTTCACTTTTCACTTGCATGCATTGGAGAAGGAAATGGCAACCCACTCCAGTGTTCTTGCCTGGAGAATCCCAGGGACGGGGGAGCCAGGTGGGCTGCCGTCTGTGGGGTCGCACAGAGTTGGACATGACTGAAGCGACTTAGGAGCAGCAGCAGCAGCATACATATAACTGATTCACTTTGCTACACAGCAGAAACTAACACAACATTGTAAAGCAACGGTACTCCATAAAAGTTAATTTAAAATGAAAATTGTAGTAATCAAGAATGTAGAAAAACTAAGCAAATAGAAATAGGAAATAGAATAGATACATTGTTTGTAGAACTACAGATACATGGAAAGTTAATATATGACAGAGGAGGCTTTCAAAACCATTGGCAAATGATATAATATGCTAAGATAAACTGATCTTTTATTTTGAAAAATCATTTTTATTTATTATCTTTTTCCACTACAAAGGAAGCTCCATGAGGTCAGGGATTTGTTCTGTTTACTTCACAGTTGTATTTCAATGTTGCCTCAGATAACCATTGTTCAGTTATATCAACATAAATATTTTGTTTTTGCTTTTGAATCTTTGTGGCTTCTAGTCTCAAGCATTCCCTCGCATGGTGGTAATCCCAAAGAACAAGCTGGTCCACATTTCGTTCTCCTCCACTACCTTCTGACAGGGTAACCATGGTTCCTGTCATTCTTAAACAGTGGCACTTTATGCTATGAACAGTTATGTGACCTGCCTCTTGAGAAACCTGTATGCAGGTCAGGAAGCAACAGTTAGAACTGGACATGGAACAACAGACTGGTTCCAAATAGGAAAAGGAGTACGTCAAAGCTATATATTGTTACCCTGCTTATTTAACTTATATGCATAGTACATCATGAGAAACGCTGGGCTGGAAGAAGCATAAGCTGGAATCAAGATTGCCTGGAGAAATATCAATAACCTCAGATATGCAGATGACACCACCCTTATGGCAGAAAGTGAAGAGGAACTAAAAAGCCTCTTGATGCAAGTGAAAGAGGAGAGTGAAAAAGTTGACTTAAAGCTCAACATTCAGAAAATGAAGATCATGGCATCTGGTCCCATCACTTCATGGGAAATAGATGGGGAAACAGTGGGAACAGGGTCGGACTTTACTTTGGGGGGCTCCAAAATCACTGCAGATGGTGATTGCAGCCATGAAATTAAAAGACACTTTCTCCTTGGAAGGAAAGTTACCACCAACCTAGATAGCATATTCAAAAGCAGAGACATTACTTTGCCAACCAAAGTCCGTCTAGTCAAGGCTATGATTTTTCCAGTGGTCATGTATGGATGTGAGAGTTGGACTGTGAAGAAGGCTGAGCGCTAACTAAAAAGCCTCTTGATGCAAGTGAAAGAGGAGAGTGAAAAAGTTGACTTAAAGCTCAACATTCAGAAAATGAAGATCATGGCATCTGGTCCCATCACTTCATGGGAAATAGATGGGGAAACAGTGGGAACAGGGTCGGACTTTACTTTGGGGGGCTCCAAAATCACTGCAGATGGTGATTGCAGCCATGAAATTAAAAGACACTTTCTCCTTGGAAGGAAAGTTACCACCAACCTAGATAGCATATTCAAAAGCAGAGACATTACTTTGCCAACCAAAGTCCGTCTAGTCAAGGCTATGATTTTTCCAGTGGTCATGTATGGATGTGAGAGTTGGACTGTGAAGAAGGCTGAGCGCCGAAGAATTGATGCTTTTGAACTGTGGTGTTGGAGAAGACTCTTGAGAGTCCCTTGGACTGCAAGGAGATCCAACCAGTCCATTCTGAAGGAGATCAGCCCTGAGATTTCTTTGGAAGGCATGATGCTAAAGCTGAAACTCCAGTACTTTGGCCACCTCATGCGAAGAGTTGACTCATTGCTGGGAGGGATTGGGGGCAGGAGGAGAAAGGGACGACCGAGGATGAGATGGCTGGATGGCATCACTGACTCGATGGACATGTCTGAGTGAACTCCAGGAGTTGGTGGTGATGGACAGGGAAGCCTGGCATGCTGCAATTCATGGAGTCGCAAAGATTCAGACACGACTGAGCGACTGAACTGACTGACTGACAGGTCCTTTGGCCAGGCTGGCTAGAGCTTGGCTGTTATCAGTCCTGTCCAAGATTGAGCCTCTAAATGGCCAGTCACTTAACACTGAGGAAAGCTATCCACAGTCATGCAAAGTGCCTCATCCAGGCCCCTCTCACACGTGCAGTGGTCTCAGAGAGTTTGCCTAAGAGAACCAAGTGATATAGGTAGCTCTGGATTAACCGTCCAGGAAAATTAAATAAATCTGCCTGCCTCTCAGACATAATTCATTCATTTACCATCAATTTGCGAGCCCTATTACTTGCTAAGCACTAGCAAATAATTAATACTTGAATCCAGGTTCTCTTTTTCATTACAGGATCTGAACTCCTGAGCCAAGTGACTTATCATGTTCAAGATCTGAAGCAGTAAGTGGTGGCATAGGGATTTGCCAAAGTCTTGAAACTGTCCTCTGAGCCTTTCCAGTGGAGAACAGCACCTAGTATTCAAGGGCCTTCTTCATCTTGACCCAGCAAATCCCCTCCCCAACACACACTGCACAGTAGGCCCCTCACACGCCAATCTCTCCATCCCATCACTCTCCAGCAAACAGGCCAGCAGGTTGCCTTACTTTTACCCTGATTCGCTCTCAGTCTGAAAAACCCTCTGCATCCTCTCTACCCATCCAAATCCTACTTTTCTTCAGGGCCCAACTGGTCCAATCAGTGCAGCTCCCATGGAACATAGGACATTCTGATGGCCCAAGGGTGGAGGTTGGCAAGCCCACCTAGACCTCTGTCTGGGATTGCTGTTTCAGTGCCTCATAGGTTGGTCTCAAGATGAAATAGAATGAAAGTCCAGGAAAGAAACCTCTGCATTTTATAGTCTAAGAAACAAAACATGGGATGACTGAGTGACTTATTCTAGGAGACAGATTAATACACTAGAAATACGAGGTGGCAGAGCACAGTGGAAATCACTTGGTTCTCTAAAGTTAGAAACATCTGACTCTGAATCCTCCTTTGGCAATTTACTGGCTGAGTGACCCCAGGCAAATTACTTCACCTTCCTGAACCGCTGCTTCCTTACATATATTAGGTTCACCAAAAAGTGCAGGTTTTTCCGGAAGCTCCTATGGAAAAACCCAAACAAACTTTTGGCCAAGCCAATACACTGGGGAAGATTAATATCCTCTTTGCAAGACTGTTGTGAATATAAGAGATAAAGTGCATAAAATACCTGACATCATAAATCAAATTGCAGGTTTCCATCCTTTCTTAATTTTATTATGCTGCCTCTTTGTACAATACCAACCTCCTTGAAAGTAGATTCTATGCTGTGTCAGAGCCCATATTCCCTGTAAGGCCAGCACAATTCAGAGCATACAGTGGGGGTTTCAGAAATAATTTTTTTAAGTTTTAAAAAAAATCACTTTTTTCTGAAAGATCAATATTCACTTAAATGAACAATGAATTTAAATCTAGATCTCTTGTTTTTTCCATTCTTATTACTCTGGTATGCTCTTATCTTTTACATATATTCCCATATGTGACAAAATATTGCATAAACAATGAAATTGTTAGTAGTAAATGAGATTTATAGCATGTAAGAGAATAGTGTTCTACAAGATTTTGTTTTAGTCCATGAAAAATAATGAATTATTCCCAATGTTAATTTATATTATAGTATAAAAACTCCAGATGTCAGAACTGAAAAGATTTCCAGAACCATGCGGAGGGTAGTTTCTAAGTTTATTCTGGCTTGATGCCACTTAAAGGGTGAGGAAAAGTTCATGATTTCCCATTGTGTGAAGTCACACGTACAAAGTCCTTTTGTCTAAGTGGCCTTGTCACGTGACATTGTTAAGTATTTTTCACTTGGCCTTCTAATCACATCCAAAATGTCATATCCCTAGAAGCAATTTGATGTATGAATAAATGGAAATTTGAGGTGCAGCTCAGCGGGGTCACCAGAATAGGATTGTACCTAGCAAACCAAACACAGACATCTCTGAGTTTACTTAGAACATGAACAAGGTGAAGAAAATTTAAATCAAGAGTTGAAGTATTATCAGGGCTAAGAGGGAAAACATAGAAGATGGGTCAGGTTATTGGAGGACAAAGAGAGAGTGAGTTTCTTTTGTTTGAGAATAGAGTTTGCATCAGGATGGAGTTCACAGCATATGAGGACTTGTTCATTCTACCAAAAGGAAACAAAAGGAAACTGATGACTTGGCAGAAAATAGAAGACAAATGAATTGGGATTTAATTTCTTAGATGGCATGAATACAAACATGTTACATTTTTCTTGTTTTGAAAAATCACCAAAGGGTTCTTTGGCAGGAATATTATTTTTAAATTCCTGATTTGAACTATTTATTTTTACCTTCTGAAGCAGCCTTTGTCTCTTATGCCAGACCCAACTCCCCTATCGCTGTTAAATCACAGGCACCCACAAAAGCCTGTGTCTCTTGTTCCATTCTGTGGCTTCTCAGTCAGCCCTCATGAATGCTTGTTTTGACACTGTCCTGTTAGCAATTCTGTGTGCACTCTCTGGGCTCCTCCTTTCCTTCAAAAACAAATCTTCATTAGACCTCAGTTTTTCAGCCATTTAAACCCTGACTACACATTTTAGAATATTATCTAGCTCATCTATTTGCCAAAATTATATGGTAACTTTTTCAATAAAAGATCCAATTATTGTGACATATCTCTACCATTTATACATGTTAAAACAATATTCTTCTAATGACAATATTAGCATGCATTTATAAGATTATTAGGTGGGAGGAGTGTTATTTTCTTTAAGGATTTCTTGAGAAGGAGCCATGTGCCAAGTCTATATTACATTCTCTAACAGAAATAAATGAGATGAAAAGAAATTGTACATGGATGGGATATTCTTCTAGAGGTGTTAGTTATGGAAGTGAATTCTGGAACCCCTGATAAAACCTGCTTTTTTTCATTTGCTTTCCTGGCTAGAAGGGTCAATAGGTCTAAGACCACTTTAATGGAATATTACCCAGCTATTAAAAAGAGTGCATTTGAATCAGTTCTAATGAGGAGGATGAAACTGGAGCCTATTATACAGAGTGAAGTAAGTCAGAAAGAAAAATACCAATACAGTACATTTACCCATATATATGCAATTTAGAAAGATGGTAACAATGACCCTATATGTGAGACAGCAAAAGAGACACAGATGTAAAGAACAGACTTTTGGACTCTGTGGGAGAATGCAAGGGTGGAATGATTTGAGAGAATAGCATTGAAACATGTATATTACCATATGTGAAATAGGTCAACAGTCCAGGTTCAATGCATGAGACAGGGTGCTCAGGGTTGGTACACTGGGATGACCCTGAGGGATGGGATGGGGAGGGAGGAGGGGGGGGTTCAGGATGGGGAACACATGTACACCCATATGCTGTGTCAGAGCCCATATTCCCTGTAAGGCCAGCACAATTCAGAGCATACAGTGGGGGTTTCAGAAATAATTTTTTTAAGTTTTAAAAAAAATCACTTTTTTCTGAAAGATCAATATTCACTTAAATGAACAATGAATTTAAATCTAGATCTCTTGTTTTTTCCATTCTTATTACTCTGGTATGCTCTTATCTTTTACATATATTCCCATATGTGACAAAATATTGCATAAACAATGAAATTGTTAGTAGTAAATGAGATTTATAGCATGTAAGAGAATAGTGTTCTACAAGATTTTGTTTTAGTCCATGAAAAATAATGAATTATTCCCAATGTTAATTTATATTATAGTATAAAAACTCCAGATGTCAGAACTGAAAAGATTTCCAGAACCATGCGGAGGGTAGTTTCTAAGTTTATTCTGGCTTGATGCCACTTAAAGGGTGAGGAAAAGTTCATGATTTCCCATTGTGTGAAGTCACACGTACAAAGTCCTTTTGTCTAAGTGGCCTTGTCACGTGACATTGTTAAGTATTTTTCACTTGGCCTTCTAATCACATCCAAAATGTCATATCCCTAGAAGCAATTTGATGTATGAATAAATGGAAATTTGAGGTGCAGCTCAGCGGGGTCACCAGAATAGGATTGTACCTAGCAAACCAAACACAGACATCTCTGAGTTTACTTAGAACATGAACAAGGTGAAGAAAATTTAAATCAAGAGTTGAAGTATTATCAGGGCTAAGAGGGAAAACATAGAAGATGGGTCAGGTTATTGGAGGACAAAGAGAGAGTGAGTTTCTTTTGTTTGAGAATAGAGTTTGCATCAGGATGGAGTTCACAGCATATGAGGACTTGTTCATTCTACCAAAAGGAAACAAAAGGAAACTGATGACTTGGCAGAAAATAGAAGACAAATGAATTGGGATTTAATTTCTTAGATGGCATGAATACAAACATGTTACATTTTTCTTGTTTTGAAAAATCACCAAAGGGTTCTTTGGCAGGAATATTATTTTTAAATTCCTGATTTGAACTATTTATTTTTACCTTCTGAAGCAGCCTTTGTCTCTTATGCCAGACCCAACTCCCCTATCGCTGTTAAATCACAGGCACCCACAAAAGCCTGTGTCTGCTTGTTCCATTCTGTGGCTTCTCAGTCAGCCCTCATGAATGCTTGTTTTGACACTGTCCTGTTAGCAATTCTGTGTGCACTCTCTGGGCTCCTCCTTTCCTTCAAAAACAAATCTTCATTAGACCTCAGTTTTTCAGCCATTTAAACCCTGACTACACATTTTAGAATATTATCTAGCTCATCTATTTGCCAAAATTATATGGTAACTTTTTCAATAAAAGATCCAATTATTGTGACATATCTCTACCATTTATACATGTTAAAACAATATTCTTCTAATGACAATATTAGCATGCATTTATAAGATTATTAGGTGGGAGGAGTGTTATTTTCTTTAAGGATTTCTTGAGAAGGAGCCATGTGCCAAGTCTATATTACATTCTCTAACAGAAATAAATGAGATGAAAAGAAATTGTACATGGATGGGATATTCTTCTAGAGGTGTTAGTTATGGAAGTGAATTCTGGAACCCCTGATAAAACCTGCTTTTTTTCATTTGCTTTCCTGGCTAGAAGGGTCAATAGGTCTAAGACCACTTTAATGGAATATTACCCAGCTATTAAAAAGAGTGCATTTGAATCAGTTCTAATGAGGAGGATGAAACTGGAGCCTATTATACAGAGTGAAGTAAGTCAGAAAGAAAAATACCAATACAGTACATTTACCCATATATATGCAATTTAGAAAGATGGTAACAATGACCCTATATGTGAGACAGCAAAAGAGACACAGATGTAAAGAACAGACTTTTGGACTCTGTGGGAGAATGCAAGGGTGGAATGATTTGAGAGAATAGCATTGAAACATGTATATTACCATATGTGAAATAGGTCAACAGTCCAGGTTCAATGCATGAGACAGGGTGCTCAGGGTTGGTACACTGGGATGACCCTGAGGGATGGGATGGGGAGGGAGGAGGGGGGGGTTCAGGATGGGGAACACATGTACACCCATGGCTGATTCATGTCAATGTATGGCTAAAACCACTACAATATTGTAAAGTAATTAGCCTCCAATTAAAATTAATTAATTTTAAAAAAGAATTAAGCAAAGGAAACACAATATAGGTCTTCTGCTGCTGCTGCTTAGTCACTTTAGTCGTGTCCGACTCTGTGCAACCCCGTAGACGGCAGCCCACCAGGCTCCCCTATCCCTGGGATTCTCCAGGCAAGAAATCTCCAAAAGGGCTTCAGCATCCCAAATCATCTAGTTCTTTGCCATTACTCAGGAGTCTTAGGGAACCCTGATTCTCCTTTCATGGTGCCCTTGTGAATATTGGTCTTATTGATTTAAAAATGATGGTGCTGGAATTCCTAGAGTGGTGGTCTGGGGACTTCCCTGGTGGTCTGGTGGTTGACTCCAGACTTCCAATGTAGGGGACACGGTTTCCATCCCTGGTCAGGGAGCTAAGGTCTTGAATGCCATGCAGCACAGGTCCCTTACCAAAAAGACTTTTTTTTTTTTTTTTTAAGAAAGCAGTGCTCTAGATGGAGAAACTGACATTTTTTGAAGCTGCACAAATGTACAGTAGATAACATGTTTATCCTTTTAGCAAACTAAACTTAACTTAGACAACTAAAGCTTGGGAGGTTTAGAAATTCTCCAGATCACTTTCCCACTTTCTCCTTGACAAGGCCCTTTCTGACTGCTTCTCCATGTGAGACTTTCATTTACAGTGGTTTCCCTGGTGAGGCAGGCTGAATAATAGCCTTCTAAAAACATTCACATCCCAACCTCCAGAACCTGTGAACACCTTAACTTACATGGCAAAAGGGTTTTGCAGCTGGGATTAAGTTTAGCATTTGAGGATGGGAAAATGATCTTGGATGACCCACGTGAGTCCAGTGTAATCACAGCGTCCTTATAAGAGAGAAGCAGGAGGATCAGAGCCAGAGGAAGGAGATGTAAAAATGGAGAGGGTCAGAGAGGAGAGGAAATGCTACCCTGCTAGCTTTGAATATGGAGAAGAGTCTAGGAATGCTGACAATCTCTAGAAGCTGATGGAAGAGAAGGAAGTAAAAACAAGAAAGCAGATTCTCCCCGGAGCCTCCAGAGTGGAACGCAGCCTTATCAACATCTTGATTTTAGCAAGGTAGGACCCATTTTGTACTCGACCTTCAGAGAACAATTTTCTGTTGGGTGAAGCCTTTAAGCAGCAAGGAAATTAATATACCTGGTAAGGCTCTGACAGTCCCCAAACTTTTCTCTAATCCTTATGTCTATTATTAACGATATCACCTTGTGGTTTTATTTTAATACTGTTGATCTATCACAGTGCTACCTGTACATCATTTTTAGTTCTATTGGGAAAGGGAACTTGCTCAGTCGTGTCCGATTCTTCGAGACCCCATGGACTGCAGCCTACCAGGCTCTTCCGTCCATGCAACTTTCCAGGCAAGAGTCCTGGAGTGGGGTGCCGTTGCCTTCTCCATTTAGTTCTACTGAGAGCTCCGTAAATTTTTAGTTTCATCAAAAGACAAATGGACAAGGGTGGATGAGAATGTGGAGACACTGGAACACTTGCACACTGCTGGTTGGAATATAAAATGGTGTAACCACTGTGGAAAACAGTTTGGTGGGTTTGCATTGTTAAAAATGGAGTTGCCCATGACCCGGGAATTGTACTCCTGGATACACACCCCAAACAACTGAAAACAGGTAGTCAACAAAAACTTCACACAGATGTTTATAGCAGGGCTATTCACAACAGCCAAAAGGTAGAAACAAGTCAAATGTTCGTCAACTGATGAGTGGAAAAAGAAAATGTGGTCTATTCACCAATGGAATATTATTCAGTCACAGGAAGAAGTAAAGTACCAGGACTTGCCACAGGGGGGGTGGACCTTAAAAACGTGCTAAGTGAAAGAAGACACTTTCCAAAGGCCATATATTATTCGATTCCATTTATAGGAAATATCCAGAATCAGCAAATTCATGAAGACAGAAAGCAGATCGATGGTTGCCAGGCAATGGAAGGAGAGGAGATGGGGTGACTTTTTAATAGGCAGATTTCCTTTGGATCAAAGAAAATATTTAGAGACTGAAATAGTGGTGAGGGTTACACAACCTTGTGAACAAACTGAGTGTCTTTAATGGTAAGTTTTATGCTACATATATTTTACTACAATTTTTTTTTTTCACAAAAAGACAAAGGGAACTAAATAAAATTTAAATCAAAGTGGAATAAGCTTCCGGATCCATACCCCACTGATTTCTAACTTCTACTTCTTCAGTCCAGAGCCTTCCAGTTAAAACTATTTGGTTTGGGGGTAACTAATTATTTGGCCATTTGCTACACATTTCCAAATAACATGCTTATTGTGTACTGCACCTATTGATTTATACATTTTGATATTATCTATTGACTTCCAACTAGAGACTTCCCTGGTAGCTCAGATGGTAAAGCATCTGCCTACAATGTGGGAGACCCAGGTTCAGTCCCTGGGTTGGGAAGATCCTCTGGAGAAGGAAATGGCAACCCACTCCAGTACTCTTGCCTGGAAAATCTCATGGACGGAGGAGTGTTGGAGGCTACAGTCTATGGGGTCGCAAAGAGTCGAACACGACTGAGCGACTTCACTCACTTCACTCCAACTAGAGTGGATGAGTATTTAGTTCTGTTTCAGTAATTGAATATTACTATCCAAGAGCTCTTTCTTATTCTCTGATTTTGTGTTTTTACAGTACACTGTTCTTCCTAATCAAGGCAATATCTTTCTTCTCTCTCAGAGAATGTATACTATAACTATTTTACATTCTATTCTGCCCCCTGCTTTGCCATTTTCATTCAAGTTCTTTCTTCCTATTTATTTGGTTTTTTTTTTCTCTGTCCTTTATAGTGAAGACTTTCTTCAAATGTTTGTGATCCTGAACTGACTAATCACGGTTAGGAGTGAGGCACTAAAAAGTCGGCTGGCAGTTGATATCACTGCAGAGTAGAAGGCCACATGAAACTTTTATTAGGGAAACTCATCTGTTAAAGTCTTTTCTCTGGGAACACTTGGTTTCTGCTGCGAAAAATTCTTTCAGTTCCAACCTGGTTCCTATCCCTGTATGTGGAAGGAGTTGGGTAATATATCTACTTGCTGAGCCTCCAGTGTTCCACCATGAATTATTTCCTTTGCCCTCCACTCCGCTGTGCACCTTTTTTGGTTCAGTTTCTCCAAATAATGAACTGCTGGCCTCCTGTAGTCATCTGGCTGCTCCCAGGCCAGAGCAGGGCCAGGAGTTTAACAGGCTTTCCCCCAGTCCCTAACTCCAGCCTAGGGCTCTGTCCCCACCTTCCCCAGCCCCTGGTGCCTCTCAGCCTTCCCCTTCCCGGGGTCTGCCAGGCAATGGAGTGTCTTTCTCATTGACATTCCCTCTGCTAGAACTTAGTCACCACTTCACTGTTCCCTTTATCCTCTATCTACCAGCAATTTGCTGGCTTTTGGGGGGGGGGGGGTCACATTTTTATTCTTTTACTTTAGTGCAGTTTCTCTAGCGAGGTAAATAACTTTATACATTTAATTCACCATTTTAACTGGAAATCAGATGTGTTTGCTTTGGGTGGGATATATAGCATTTCTACTTATCCTGTCTGTGCATTCCTCACAAAAATTCTGTAAAGGTGGGTCATGTGATTGTCAGTAATTCTGTAGCTAAGCAAATGGAAATTCAGAAAGGAAATTAACTTGCCCAATACCACATGGCTGTGATGAACCAGAGTTTGAATGCAAGCCTTTCAACTCTGCAGGTCTTTAACTCAAGTCTTAGTAATAATAATACAAGGAAAGGCTAATTTTCTATGTGTGGTAGGCAGAATAATGGCCTTCAAAGATGCTCGTGTCCTAATGCCTAGAAGGTGTGAATATGTTATGATAGGAGAAGAATTAAGATTGCAGATGGAATTAAGTTTGATAATTGTATAATCATCTAGGAAGATTATTTCAGGTTATTTAGGTGGGCCCAGTGTGATCACAGGATTCCTTAGAAGTGGAAGAGGAGGATACAAAAGGGCAGGGTGTCAGATAGAGGCCTGACAGCAAAAGAAAGACACAGAGATCATTGTTTTTGGCTTTGAAGACAGAGGAAGGGGGCCCACAAGCCAAGAAATGTGAGTGTTCTTTAGAAGCTGGAAAAATTCCCTCCACCCGGAGTCTCCGGAAAAGGACACAGCCTCAACAGCAATCTAGTTTTAACCCAGTGAGACCTGTGTCAAATATTTGTCCTACAAAACTGTAAGATAATAAATTTTATTGTTTATACATTTAAGTTTCTGGTAATTTGTTATAGCTACAGTGATAAATTAATATACTATATTCCAGAATTTATTTAACTGCTTTTACACATATTAGTTTATTCAATCCTTATAAAGATGCCATGTGGTATGTATAATTATTCCATTTTCTTTTTTTTTTCAATTATTTTTCTGATGAGCAGACTGAAGCATGTAAAGAATTAAAAAACATGTCCCCCAAACTTGAATAGACTCTTTACAAAAGATTAAAGTGTTAGTGGCATATAAAAAGCTCCTCAGCATCACTGCTCATGGGGAAGTGCACATTAAAATAATAATGCGGTACCCACATATGTATGTATTTGGATGGTTAAAGACAATATTAAGTGTTGATAAGGTTATTGAGCAACGGCTGCTCTCATATTGGTATGGGGTGCAGTATGATAAAAATCAATATGAAAACATCTTCACGGTTTAAGATAAGCCTGTATTTAGTCACACCCAGCATTCCCACTCACAGGAACTTGCTGAAGAGAAGTAAAAACGTATGTCTAGACAAATACTTCAGAGAAGGCAGTGGCACCCCACTCCAGTGCTCTCGCCTGGAAAATCCCATGGACAGTAGAGCCTAGTGGGCTGCAGCCCATGGGGTCCCTAAGAGTCGGACACGACTGAGCGACTTCACTTTCACTTTTTACTTTCATCCATTGGAGAAGGAAATGGCAACTCACTCCAGTGTTCTTGCCTGGAGAATCCCAGGGACGGTGGAGCCTGGTGGGCTGCTGTCTATGGGGTCGCACGGAGTTGGACATGACTGAAGCGACTTAGCAGCAGCAGCAGCAGCACACAAATACTTACACAGAAAAGTTCCTAGCAGGTTTTTTCACAATAGCCTAAATTGGAAATAACTCATAAGTACATCAATAGATGAATGAACAAATTCTGGTGTATCTATATAATGGAATACATCTGGAAAATGAAAAGGAATAGTGAAATGTGCAAAAAAAAAAATGCATGAATCTCAGAACCATGCCAAATGAAAGAAGTTAGATACAAGAGTACATACTATATGATTCCATTTACATAAAACTCTAGAAGAAACAAATCTAATCTATAGTGATAGAAAGTAGATTAGGGGTTGCTTGGATTAGAGGTTTCAGGTTAGCTGAAAAGTAGTACAAGGAAGCATTTTAGGGTGATGGAAATGCTCTTTATCTTGATAGTATTGGTAGTTATACAGGTATATAAATTTGACAAAATTTATAGAAATTCATGCTTAAAGTGAATACATGTCACTGCATATGAATTATATCTTAATAAATTTGATTTTGTTTAAACTTACAAAGTCACATAGCTGAAATCATAAGGCTTGGATTTGAACCCAGGCAGTTCAATGTAGAGGCTATGTTCTCACCACTAGAAAGTACTGTCCATCAGTGCTATTGGGGTACTGTAACAGCACAAATAATTGTCCCCTATCATGTGGGTTAAAATTCCTTGACTCTCCTCATGCTAGGAGGTGGAGTCTAATTCCCCTTCCGCCTGTGATTTTGGGCTGGCTTGTGAGCACCTTGACCAAGATAGTAAAGCAGAAATGGCATTACTCCAGTTCTGGGATATTCTTTGAGAGACTGACAACTTCTCCATTGGTCTCTTAGAGTCCTGGGATGCCTTACAAGAGGCTTAAGTACACTGCTTGAGAGACCACAGGAAGAAGCCCTGAGACTTCAGAGAGGGAAAGAGGAATCCAACAGAGCCCAGCTTCCTGCCACTTTCCAGAAGACACCAAAATGAGAGTGAAAATGCCTTAGACCCTCCAGACCAGACAACCCCTGCTCAAATACTATTGAATGACCCCACATGACATCATATGGTGTAGTAGAATTGCCCAGCTGGGCTCTCCCTGCATTCCTGACTCACAAAATCATGAGATTTAATGTAGAAGCTGAAAGTTAAACACTCAGTTTTGGAGTGGTCTGTTGTGCAGCACTTTACTGGAAAACTGATCAAAGGGATTGTTCCCATTTCTGTTGCTGCAGAGGTTTTTCTGTGCTTCATGGAAACTTCTCTTTCGAGGATTCCAGATGTGATTCTATAATTGTCCCACTCATGGGCTTAAAATGAACATTCGGGTGAAAGAATTACGAGGCCCATCATCACTTGTTACAGCAAGTTTATAAATAAAGAGAAATGTGAAATTAGAACCACCAGGATCCCCTCCTCATCTTTCACAGCTGAGCTGTTGGAGGTACTTCATTGTATTCACGGTGAGGTATAGGTGTCCATGGGCTTCCCACGTGGTGCAGTGGTAAAGAATATGCCTACCACTTCAGGAGACACGGGCTCAATCCCTGGGCCGGGAAGATCCCCTGGAGAAGGAAATGGCAACCCATTCCAGTATTCTTGCTTGGAGAATCCCATGGACAGAGGAGCCTGGCAGGGCTGCTGTCTGTGGAGTCATAAATAGTCAGACACGACTTGGCAATTAAACAACAATAGGTGATCCATAGCACTCCGAACCCCAAAATTAAACAGCCTCAAGATTTTGCTCAGTAACTAGGTGTTTACATAATTCTTCTAAGAAAAGTAACCTTTTCTGGGACACTGCATCCTCTACTGGATACAGAGACTCCACTGAATGCAGCAGAATGAAGATTATTTTCTGAAATATTAGGCAAATGTGGCTTCAGCATCTGTGTTAATGTAGTCTGATAAATATAAAGCACTGAGGCGTCCCTCTGTGCTGTCCCTCTGTCCAGCTGTCCCTAGGCTCCAATCGCTTACTACTCAAGAAAAGTCAATGTACAGAAAAGAACTATGCCTAGACTGGCAGAGAAACCCTTGATGATACTGCAGACTCAAGAATCAGCAGGACTATCCTAATGCCATTTAGCTAAAAATGCTTCCACTTCTTTAAATTTCTGAGCACATTCTCATATAATCAAAGTTTTACATTTGTTTGTTTGGTCTTATGTGTGTGTGTGTGTGTGTGTGTCTTCACAACACTTCAGACTCTATCTATAGTCTGAAAAACACAATCTTGAATGCTAATGCTTAAATGATCTGACAATACTATTAGTAATGCCAGGTCACCTCTCCCACCCCCAGCATAAAAGCCCCTAAGAGCCACTAACTGAAAGCTATTCATATTTACCTGAAATAAGTATTCATATTTAAATGAAAGCTATTTATATTTAAGCTGGATTTAGAAAAGGCAGAGGAACCAGAGATCAAATTGCCAACATCCGCTGGATCATTGAAAAAGCAAGAGAGTTCCAGAAAAACATCTACTTCTGCTATATTGACTACACCAAAGCCTTTGACTGTGTGAATCACAACAAATTGTGGAAATGCTTAAGGAGATGGGAAATACCAGACCACCTTACCTGCCTCCTAAGAAATCTGTATGCAAGTCAAGAAGCAACAGTTAGAACAGGACATGGAACAACAGACTGGTTCCAAATCGGGAAAGGAGTATGTCAAGGCTGCATATTGTCACCCTGCTTATTTGTCTTATGTGCAGAGTTCAGTTCAGTTCAGTTTAGTTGCTCAGTCATGTCTGACTCTTTGCGACCCCATGAATCGCAGCACGCCAGGCCTCCCTGTCCATCACCAACTCCCAGATCATGAGAAATATTGGACTAGATGAAGCACAAGCTGGAATCAAGATTACTGGGAGAAATATCAATAACCTCAGATATGCAGATGACCCTTATGGCAGAAAGAGAATAAAAACTAAAGAGCCTCGTGATGAAAGTGAAAGAGGAGAGTGAAAAGTTGGCCTAAAACTCAACATTCAGAAAACTAAGATCATGGCATCTTGTCCCATCACTTCATGGCAAATAGATGGGGAAACAGTGGAAACAGTGATAGACTTTATTTTGTTGCACTCCAAAACCACTGCAGATGGTGACTGCAACCATGAAATTAAAAGGCACTTGCTCCTCGGAAGAAAAAGTTATGACCAAACTAGACAGCATATTAAAAATCAGAGACATTACTTTGCCAACAAAGGTCTGTCTAGTCAAGGCTATTGTTTTTCCAGTGGTCATGTATGGATGTGAGAGTTGGACTGTGAAGAAAGCTGAGCACTGAAGAATTGATGCTTCTGAAGTGTGGTGGTGGAAAAGACTCTTGAGAGTCCCTTGGACTGCAAGGAGATCCAACCAGTCCATCCTAAAAGGAGATCAGTCCTGGTTGTTTATTGGAGGGACTGATGTTGAAGCTGAAACTCCAATCCTTTGGCCACCTGATGTGAAGAGTTGACTCACTGGAAAAGACCCTGATGAAGATTGGGGGCAGGAGGAGAAGGGGATGACAGAGGATGAGATGGTTGGATGGCATCACCGACTCAATGAACATGAGTTTGAGTAAACTCCAGGAATTGGTGATGAACAGGGAGGCCCGGCATGCTGCAGTCCCTGAGATCACAAAGAGCAGGACTCGACTGAGCGACTAGACTGACTGATTGGTGCTTACCACAGCTGAAAAATTCTGACATGGTCTTCAGTGCCAACCTCTTTCACCCGTTGTTGTCTTTCCCTTCACTGGTTTCCAGTCACAGCGTCCCTGCTGATATAGGCACATCCTGCTTTCTAAATTTCATCACTCAAATGGTAGAAAGTTTATGGTAGCTAATGACTTTGAGCGTCTTTTATTCATCATAGCACTTAAGGTCTCTCCATCTAATTACCTGTTCATGGCATTTGCCTATTTTTTCCACGATGATTATTCCACTTGCTGATTTTTGCAAAAGCTCCCTTCTAGTGCTGGGTATAGTTGCTTGATTCGTGTTAGACAATGAAAATCTTTTCTCCCAAACTATCATCTGTCTGTTAACTTTATCAATGTTATATCTTGTTGAACAGCAATTTTTACCTTGACAAAATTGAATTCAGTTTTTATCTTTATGATTTATGCTTCTGATTTTTTTTAGAAAGTCATTTATCACTACCAATGGACAGGTAATAGGGCTTTTTGTTTTTCCCTTCCTGTACTTACAGCTCTTTACCCCGGTCTCTTATTGCTTGCAAAAAACTCCCAATTTATGTTACATAGTAGCAATGATAATATTTTTCCCTTGTTCCCAGTTAGAAAGGAACTGCATCTTCAGTTTTTCCCTAAGTATAGTTTTTGTTGTGAGTTTTCAGTTAAAGTGAGTCCATGCAGTTCCTCATTTCCTGATAGACTTATAAATAGATATTGACTTATCTATGTTTTATCAAATAATTTTTCTACATCAATTGAGATTAATAATATTTTAATAAATATAAATATTTTATGCTGGTCTACTCATTGGTAAATTATGTTGATAAACTTTTCTCCTGTTAAACCATCCCTTCATTTCAGAGTTAAAAGGGATAATTAAATTTTTACATAGTTCGGCATTTATGATCACAAGTGAAACAGACCTATCATTTTCTATTGTGTATTTTTTGTGTTATTCCTATCTCCTTCTGAAGTCATTACACTGGCCTCACATAATAACCTGGGCAATTCATTTCCTGTGTTCTGTAAGTACTGTTATAAAACAGAAATTGATCCTTCCTTGAAATGTTAGTAATGCTAATGTAAAAAACCACCTGTACTTGAGATCTGAGGGGATGGTTTGCATTTTAGACACCCTTTCAGCTAGCAATAATTGATATTTAAGTACCCTTGGTATTTAACTGGTGTATCTAAGCCATCTATATCATTTTGTGTCAGTTTTGACATCTTGTAATTTCTTGGTGTTTGTCTGTTATACGTAGGTTTTCAAATGCTATAATATTCTTTTATTTTTTTTAATCTTTCTTGAGACTGACCTTATTTCTTCTTAATATCGATTCTTATTTGCATTCTCTTTTATCTTTTATTAAGTAAACATGTTACTAAAGTGTAACATACATACAATAAATCATAGTGTGCTCGCTTTGGCAGCACATATACTAAAGTTGGAACGATACAGAGAAGATTAGCATGGCCTCTGCGCAAGGATGACACGCAAATTCGTGAAGCGTTCCATATTTTTAGACATACTAACAAACACATGAAAAGATGCTCAACATCACTCATTATCAGAGAAATGCAAATCAAAACCACAATGAGGTACCATTTCACGCCAGTCAGAACGGCTGCTATCCAAAAGTCTACAAGCAATAAATGCTGGAGAGCGTGTGGAGAAAAGGGAACCCTCTTATACTGTTGGGAATGCAAACTAGTACAACCGCTATGAAGAACAGTGTGGAGATTCCTTAAAAAACTGGAAATAGAACTGCTTTATGACCCAGCAATCCCACTGCTGGCATACACATTGAGGAAACCAGAATTGAAAGAGACACGTGTACCCCAATGTTCATTGCAGCACTGTTTATAATAGCCAGGACATGGAAGCAACCTAGATGTCCATCAGCAGATGAATGGATAAGAAAGCTGTGGTACATATATACACAATGGAGTATTACTCAGCCATTAAAAAGAATACATTTGAATCAGTTCTAATGAGGTGGATGAAACTGGAGCCTGTTATAGAGAGTGAAGTAAGCCAGAAAGAAAAATACCAATACAGTATACTAACACATATATATGGAATTTAGAAAGATGGTAACGATAACCCTGTATGCAAAATGGCATAAGAGACACAGATGTATAGAACAGTCTTTTGGACTCTGTGGGAGAGGGAGAGGGTGGGATGATCTGGGAGAATGGCATTGAAACATGTATAATATCATATATGAAATGAATTGCCAGTCTAGGTTTGATGCAGGATACAGGATGCTTTGGGCTGGTGCACTGGGATGACCCTGAGGGATGGTACAAGGAGAGAAATAGGAGGGGGGCTCAGAATGGGGAACACTTGTACACCTGTGGTGGATTCATGCTGATGTATGGCAAAACCAATAGAATATTGTAAAGTAATTAGCCTCAAATTAAAATAAATAAATTTATATTTTTTAAAAAATCATAGATATATAGCTCTATGAATTTTTGTGAAGTATATATCTAGGAACAGAAATTATGGATCAAGCAAACATACACAAAAATACATGTACAAAAAATATTATAGTAATATAATTTGTAATTGCCAAAAGTGAAAATAACTTAAATGTTCATCAGTGATAAGCTCGATAAAGAAACACTGGTATGTTTATATTATGGAATACTATGCAGCAATAAAAATATAATCTACTACCACACACAAGAACATAAAAAAAACGCACAAACATAACTTTGGCAAAAGAAATGACACACAAAGTAGGGATACACCGTATGACACTGGGCTTCCCAGGCGGCTCTAGCGGTAAAGAACCCACCTGCCAGTGCAGGAGACAGGAGAGGCACGGGTTCAATCCCTGGGTCGGGAGGATCCCTTGCAAAAGGGAATGGCAACCCACTTCAGTATTCTTGCCTGGAGAATCCCATGGACAAAGGAGCCTGGAGGGCTATAGTCTGCGGGGTCGCGAAGAATCAGATGTGACTGAAGCAACTTAGCACACACGCACACACTGTATAACATCTTTTATATAAAATTCAAAATAGGCAAAACTAAGTTATGCTTATGGAGGTCAGAACACTGGTTAAGTTTGGGGGGTCAGGGACTGGGAGCAGCTTCAGGGAGAGTTCTGAGGTGCTGATATTGTTCTATATATTGATCTGGGTAGTAGTCACAGATGAGTTCACTTTGTAAAAATTCTATGAACTATATGCACTTATGATTTATGCACTTTTCTATGTGTATAACATACTTAAAATTACACTCCATAAAAAGAGTGCTTGCTAGAATTTAATGTGAGTATATAAGTAAAAACTTGTCATGGTGGTCAACTCTAAACATAACTTCATCTAGAAGAAAGCAAAAGTTTTATAATTAAGCTAATTTTTTTTATAAACCACCCTTAACTGAATACTTAGATAAGAATAGTTAATGGAAAAATAGAAAGTTCTTGTCTTTGCTTTTTAAGAAAATGCTTTTAAAGCACTCTTTTTATTGGAGTGTAATTGCAATGTTGTGTTAGTCTCTGCTGTACAGCAGGGTGAATCAGCTATATATGTATATATATGTGCATTGTCCCCTCCCTCTAACCCCTCCCACCCCTAGTCCTTTCCATCCATTTGGTCATCACAGGGGCTTCCCAGGTGGCTCAGAGGTAAAGAATCCACCTGCCAATGCAGGAGATGCAGGAGGTACAGGTTGCATCCCTGGGTCAGGAAGATCCCTTGGAGGAGGAAATGGCAAACCACTCCAGTAACCTTACTTGGAAAATCATATGGACAGAGCAGCCTGACGAGCTACAGTCCATAGGGTCGCAAAGAGCTGGACGCAGCTGAGCACACAGGTCATCCCAGGGCACCAGGCCAGGCTCCCTGTGCTATACGGCAGGTTCCCACTAGCCATTTTACACATGATAGTATGCGTTCAGTCAGTGCTGTCTCCTAACTACTCCCACCTTTCTCTCTTCCCCACCAGGGTCCTTGGGTCCGTTTTCCACATCTGCATTTTTATTCTTGACCTGCAAATAGATTTACCTGTGCCATTTTTCTAGAGATTTCACAGAAAACAAGTAGTTTTAATCTCTATTGAGCCTTTTAGGGCAAATTTAAAATGTGTTATTAGAATGAATCTTAGGTCTTTCAAGGGGGTTCCCCAGTGGCTGAGTTGGTAAAGAAAGTGAAAGTGAAGTTGTGTCCGACTCTTTGCGACCCCATGGACTGTAGCCTACCAGACTCCTCCGTCCGTGGGATTCTGCAGGCTAGGCAAGAGTACTGGAGTGGGTTGCCATTTCCTTCACCAGAAGATCTTCCCAACCCAGGGGTAGAACCCAGGTCTCCCGCATTGCAGGCAGACGCTTTACCATCTGAGCCACCTGGGAAGAATGAGTTGGTAAAGAATCCATGAGCAATGCGGGAGACCTAGGTTCCATCCCTAGGTTGGGAAGGGAATGGCTACCCACTCAGGAGAGCTCAACAAAGAAGGCTGAATAACTGTAAACTTGGTGAAATCTAATTGCATTTCTGTTTTGCTAAATAAACTATTTGCCCCCCCCCCAAAATAAAGATATTGACAGTTACAAAACTAATACGTGCAAACAAGCAAAAGGAGTGGTAATATTAAAATTAGGCAAAGAGGAAAGTAAGATTAAAAGCACTGATAAATGTAACACCATGATGAATATAATGCGATTATTAAAAAGCACCATGTTTATGAGGTTTTATTGTGCTTTTTATAATAGCTATATGCTTTCTTCACCTAATAAAATAAGAGCTTAATACACAGAGCAAACCTCCTAGAGGAGGTTTAAAATGCAATCAGAGAGGGAGAAGTCAGTTCACTTCTTTCAGAATCGGAGAATCTGATACTTAAAGAAAATGAGAGATTGAGTAGTATATCAACAAATTCAATTTAATAAATCTTTAGAATAATTTTGGAAACCTCTAGTGGAAAATATACAGTCTTCATATACCATCATATATTTGTAGAAATCATTAATATACATGTCCAAAAAGAAAACAGT